>OZ023331.1:48312943-48337943 GCA_964007535.1 Brachyptera risi | reverse complement strand
CTGTCGTTCAGGTTGATACTGGGATGGTTCCTTAACAACAGGCAATGACCGACTCCTTCCCACTATCCAGAAACACATAATAAAATAACCTTTCATCTCATCATCCCATCATCTCATTCATCATTCACCGACGCCAATAGATCGTGGACATCAGTAGAGTGCGTCGTTAAAACCCGATATGAATAAAAATAAAATATACAGAAGTGAACCAACTGCAGTATACCCTCTCTCTCTCTCTCTCTCTCTCTCTCTCTCTCTCTCTCTCTCTCTCTCTCTCACACAAATTACTGTATTTATCGATATGAATTCGACCTAAACCTGAATCTCTCCGACCATGAACATCATTGCTACCAACCAATAACCTCGAGTTGAGTGAAATTATTGTTATTAATCACACTATTCAAACTGAAAACTAGCGATAGTTAACAGATACGAGAATAAGGTAAATAGACTTCTGAAAGAATTTCTCAGAAACTCAGAATTTTCTCGAAATGAGTTTGTGTTTTTATATTTTTGTAGTAATCAATGGATTTTGTTCTTATTTAAAAAATTGAAACAAGTAAACCTGAAGGAATTTTTGTTTTGTTTGTTTAGATTGAACCTTTTTATTTGTATTTCTGTATTATTGTTACAATTTGGATTACTGATATAATATGTTCAAGTTTGTGTAATATGCGGTACAATGACACATGAAGTTACATCATGTACACTCTATATGTATAGTGTGTCAATACTTGCCTACAGACAAGTCTCACTGGAGGCTTTGGAGGATATTTAGTAGCAGAGTTCCTTGTTCATAATTCGTACTTTAAGGCCCGGTTTTACGAAACTGGATTAAGCAATAGTTAGCGGTAACTTGTTATCACCATTGGTTACATATGTTATTTTCGTACTTTAACTAATAGTTAGTGGATTAGTACCCTAAGGCCCAGTATTACCACGGCCAGTTAGTATTTATCTGAGAGGTGGTGAAAACAAATAGCATTGGTAACCATGGTGATAACAAGTTTGAACTGTCAGATAAAGGCTAACTGGACTTGGTAATACCGGGCCTAACTAAGATTGATAAAACCGGGCTGAAATCTGTGAATAATAATAAAGAACAACACAAAACCAGACGGAAATACACTCACCTCACTTTCAATTTGTTCCAACTGTTCTCTCCCACGTCAACAGCTCACCAAAGAAAACCCTTGAAACGTCACTCTTCACAGGCGTTGACCTCTCTACTTGGGTTCGTACACAACGACTGACTCACCTTCTGTTTCTACCCCCCTGTCTTCACAATGACGTGTCGTACCCACCCTGTTGTCACAAGCCAAGTGGTAGAGAACAGTAGAAGTGCAGTTAATGACCATGGATATGATATTACCGTACCGAGATACATTTCTTACGTTACTAACGTTGAGTATAACGTATCTCGGTGAAATAGATCTATAGTTGGCCATCCGAATTTTTTTTTTGTAATGATCGAATTTATAATGTTGGTTCGAATATTTCTCTTTGTGGGGAGGAGGAGGGGGGGGGGGGAAGGGGGGGGGTAAGATTGCCTTTGAGATGTACCGTTAAAACGACCTCATCTTTAATCCATTGCCTTAATTGGGGAACAATGATTTTGTAGGCTTCAATGTTATTTAAAAAAAAAGTTCAAACTTTTGAGGAATTAAAAAACGAGTTCTAGCGGTAAGACCAGAACTTTCTCTTTCTCTCTCTCTCTCTCTCTCTCTAACAAAGTCTTGAAGATTAATACTTCTATCACTGAGACGAGTGGTCGAATGGCTAGCGCATTATACCGTCATTCAGGAGATCGGGGTTCGATTCCCGCCATGGTCGACCTTCCTGACCGCGATTTTTCATGGTTTCCCTCTGTCGTTAAGGTGAACACTGGGATGGTTCCTTCACAACAGGCCACGACCGACTCCTTCCCACTATCCAAAAACACCTAATACAAACATAACCTACCATCTCATCATCTCACAAATCATTCACCGACGCCAATAGATCTCAATTATCAGTACAGTGCACTGGTAAGTTGCCAATATAAATAAATAAATATACATTTTTATTTTCAACTTGAAATATGTATTGGTTTTATTGAAAAAGGCACACAATATACAGCTTTCAAATCAGTCGATCGTCTATCAATACATCATTCAATCACTTATTTTATTCATCATCAGTGTAATTTCTCTACGAAACAGGTTGTTACACATTTGGTTGCCCATTGTTGTATTCTGGCGACCAATCACTGCCCGACCCCGACTTGAGTGTTTCTGATTTTACATCAACTCTATCTTATGAACCGTACATCACTTTCTTCATTTTATAGCTCATAATAATTGGCCAAACTAAAATGTCGGGCTTACATTTTGAATAATTCATATGTAGCTTACTAAGGCCCGGTATTACCAAGTCTAGTTAGCCTTTATCTGACAGTTCAGACTTGTTATCACCATGGTTACCTATGGTATTTGTTTTCACCAACTCTCAGATAAATACTAACTGGCCGTGGTAATCCTGGACATTATTCAAATGTTGATATTTAATATACATGTAATGGCAGATCTACATATTTATAAATACAAAGGCATCAAGAAAGGCAAGGTTTATAAGTTATCATTTATATTTATTCCGAGGAAATTTAATTTTCAAATCAAATCAAAATTCAGTCAACTTTCTCATTCTTACATAATTATAACTATTCTATTATTTCATACGAGAGTTATCATTCTCTTGTCATCTTTCATTTTTATCACCGTTTTAAAGAAAAACCTCGTAAAAAACCTTTTCCACATCGAAGTAACAGGATTTCAGCACGAGATTGTGTCTACTAGATAAGACAAATATCAAACCCATAACCACAAGGTCATTTACAAATGACATTAATACAACTATTTACAACTTCTCTCAGAGCACACGTTCGGGTAATCTCACTGATTAACGTACCATGGCCAACTTTGTTCGCGTTTATATATGTATATATATATATATATATATATATATATATATATATATATATATATATATATATATATATATATATATATATATATATATATATATATACATATACATATATATATATGTATATATATATATATATATATATATATATATATATATATATATATATATATACATATACATATATATATATGTATATATATATATATATATATATATATACATATATATATATATATATATATATATATATATATATATATATATATATATATATAAATATATATATATATATATAGTATATATATATATATATATATATATATATATATATATATATATATATATATATATATATATGTATATATATATATATATATATATATATATATATATATATATGTATATATATAAATATATATATGAATATATATATATATATATATATATATATATATATATATATATATATATATATATATATATATATATATATATATATATATATATGTATAGATCTTGTTTATATCTATGGTGTGTAGTTATAGTAGTTAACTATAACTATAACTATAGTGGTATAGTAGTAGTTATGTAGTTAACTCATAAACTGAAAAAAAAAGGAAAAAAATAGGCTTGGTACGTTAATTAGTGAATTTACCCACTTTTGTTAGTACGATAACTTTATTGATAAATGTTCTAGTCTTTAAGAGTCCACGGGAGTCGATTCATCGAAATATCAGTTTCTTGGTGATTACTTTTGAACGATATGAGACATCAACATTCTAATACTTGATAAACACAGATAATTATAATGGCTTCAAGATGATACAAGTTATAACTATTCAAGTCATGTCAAATAACTGTCAAACGCATACCAGCTGAAAAAAACACATTTCTTAGCTGTATACGCTCGACAGTTATGCGACATGACTTGAATAGTTATAACTTACATCATCTTGAAGCTATTATAATTATCTGTGTTTGTCGCGTATTAGAATTTTGATATCTCATACTGTTCAAAAGTAATAACTGAAAAATTGATATTTCGATGAATCGACTCCCGTGGACTCTCTATACAAAAATGTCCGGAAATATCAGAAAAACGCTTTGTAGGCCTACACATGTGTTCTGGACTTTAAAAACTGAAAGAATTCAATCTGCGGCGAAGAAGTATGGTCACAGCATAGTCTTAGAGTCGCGTTAGGACTAAGACTAAACACTGAAACACTCGATTAAATCTGCTTTGAATTGACCTTGAGATACTTCTGTCGTGTAGAATAGTAGTCAAGTATTATTTTACAATTATTTATCAGATCTACATGTTTATATTATTACTAAATATATTTTGAATAAAATAATTCAGTTTCTACTCAATTGCTGATGAATTAAGCCAGGCTACATTTATCTAGTTTTACACATAAATGCAGGGAAACCAATTTAATGCTCAAGTTATTATTCATAGTCGATAAAGTAGCATAGCTAGAGGGTGTAACTGCTTTATCGACTCTGCTAATACCTTGGATATGGATCAAAGTGGCTCTTACACGGTAATACCCCAAAATGTATTTTTGACACCTTTTTTTAAAATAAACTCTAGACATGATTCTGTGAATAAAAATAAAAATAAACAGCCTACAGTGTTATCCCCTTTATAATCTCTCATATAGGGCCTACAATTGACCATTGTAGATCGTCCGTTCTCGTGATGTCGCAGAATATAAAAACCAATCAAGTGGACAGTGAAGCAGGGAAAATAAGGAAATAGCCAATCAAGGTATATCAAATTTCCCCTGCTTCGTATAAGTCACGCCCATCTACATTGGTCAATTCCCAGTTCCAATAGAAAATCCTCGGGATTTTCCATCCTTAACTGCCCACAAATGATCCCGTTTCAGATTTCAAGACATTGGAATATATAAAACATGAAAAATTCCTCATTTTAAAAATTGTTCATTTTGAAAACCTCAAATCTTCGTTGTTCATTTGTTTTAAAAAAAAAACAGAAGAATCAATAAAACATAATTTTCCATTTTGAAACCCAGGAAAACCTGATGTTATTGTCCACTTCTGAACTGAAAACTGCTGAAATGTGTCTGTCTGAGGTATCTAGAAGGCTGTGAACAAATCACGTTCAGAAGGCAAATCTCAGAGCCACTTTGAAATCAAAAAAAAAAAAAAACAACAATCACTAATTAATACATTGTACAAATTTGTATGAAAACGAAGATTTAGCAATTAACCATCAAGTATCAAATATTGAGCATGCATAATATCAAGGTCATGTCACCAACGTTGAGCGATCAAACACAGGTTGGCCAACTTCACCAATACCAACCTGATGATCGTCTCCACAATAGAGCATCGTGCGGATAGTACGTGAAGGGCGATTCCGTCGAGAATCAAACCTACATGGTGGTTCTGAGGCTGGTTATTCGGAGGTTAGTTGATAGTTAATCAACGATTAACTCCCTTCATCACCTTCCGTTACCTGCATTGTCTTATCGCCTATAATCATCAGGCCATACGGTTGCATTTCGGTTTATTTCTGTTAGATTCGATGTTTTCGAACTTTGATTCGATATCAAACTGGAAAATTCGATATTCGATAAATTTGATGTCGAAACAATGATCGATAGAGATCAAAAAAATTAGAATACCTGAAATAAGAATGAACCAAATGAAAGAACAATCTTGGAATTGATAAAATAGGAGTTTGTCAGTTTTTCTGTGGCTGTGACCGATTAATGGAATTCAGGCCGTATAACCCCTGTATAACCTAGCTGTTGGTGGGGTCGTTGAGCGGCGTAAAATGATATTTCTCTTAATCGACTGTCCTGCACTCTTAAACCCTTCACGCGGAGTGTACAATATTTGCTGTGGAACAATCGGTACAACTCACAGCCTTCTTTATTCAAATAATTCATTTCTTATACTGCCCTTTCAAGTTTCACTCGGGCTATTATGACGGGTCGCGCATATTTGCTCGCGCAGGTAATAATGACGTCATGGTCTGGTATGTACTGCACCCTGGTATCAAAAGTTTCAACTTCGAACAATGTCATTATGTCACAATATTCTGTCAATTTCTTGCGACGTTATTGAGGTTGTCATATCTACATTTTGGCTAGAGCCTATAGGCTTACCCAGGTTCAGACTTGAACGATATTTATGTCAAGCCAAGCAATGAACATCATTCAAGAACTTGTCCCGGTGATGTTCCGGTTCCATTATATTATAGGCTTCTGTCAAGTGACGTCACCCATTGTTGAAAGAGACAGACAACAATGTCCACCAGTTGGAATTGACCAATCAGAATGTTTGGTAGTCCACCAGTTCGCTGTGTTGCTATGGTAATGATTGTTTGTCATTTGTTACCTGACAGAAGCCTATTGAATAAAATCTGACATATTATTGTCGTAAACAAAGTTGGTGAACTCGAAGTCACGGCCTAATAGAATGCGTACGTAATTTAAATTCTCGTACGGAAATTCCCAAAGTTGTTCGTATCTTCGCAGATATGTCATGTCAAACAGAGTGATATACTTGAACATCTTTGGAAAGTGACGTCATGGTCTGGAAACAACGGCACCATCGGCGATTTTATGAACTAAAATAATTGGACATCGGTTAACATGGGAAGCATACCCCGAGTGAAAGGGCAGTATCAGAGAAGAATGATCTGCATGAAGAAGGCTGTGGTACCAACTGTACGCAATCAAATTACAAAATGTCGCGGCAGTCGAACCAATATTGCAACATAAAAAAAAAGAAAATGGAAGTTTGATTCTCGTCCGAAATAATCGTTCCACTCGACGATCCAGTTCTTATGCTAGGACTTGACACGTCGGTTTTGGTAAAGTTGGCCGAACTCCGTGTATCTCATCTGACGTTCGTTTATATGACTGATCTCCGATCACGAGGCTTTCGTCTTCTTCGGCGTCGGCTGGTGGACTTCCGGCAGCTCTACTTCCGGCGGCGGCACGGGCGTGATGGACGCCTCCTCCTCGGCCATGCGCAGACCGATCGTCGCGCCGATCTTCGCGCTGGCTTGCTGGAAGCTCGCCGACAGCTTCTCCTGCGGCAGACAAGGACGGAACATCGTTAGGACACAGTCACGAGCAGATTTCTTATTCATATCGGGTTTAACGACACACGGTACTGATGACAGATCTATTGGCGTCGGTTCAAGCAAGACTGTGAAGGAAAGCTTTGTCTGTGTGTTTTTTCTTTTGTAAGCACTGCACAGGTCGCAGGGTTTGACGGATCGACATGAAATTTTTTTTTGTACTCGCAAACTCATCCAACTTGGAACTTAATAGTTTTAGAAAAGAATCGGTTGGAAGGATTTTGAGAACCCCATAAGATTAGGCTGAGCAAGGAAATATGAAAAATGAAATATCTCCAAAAAAAATAATAATTCCTCCGAGTGTGTATACATGAATGATACACATAATCACCATTTTGTATGCAATTCAAGCCAGCCGTTTTGAAGAAAAAAATTCATTCGACTGTTTTTATTCATCAAATATATATAGGAATAATAGCAGAATTATGTTGCCAAGATTCACTGCTTTCTAGATTCGATATTTGCCCAACAATGAACTATTTTTTATATGCATCAAGGTGTGTAGAATACCAGAGTCGATAAAGTAGCAAAAGTAGAACTACTTTAACGACTCTTATTTTACATTATTCAGATATCTCGCTCATCTTACAACGCTCATGTTGCGTTTGACTAGTTTACATCTATATGATGCTGTAAGGTGCAAGTATAGCTAACCTGAACGACGTTGATGCACATGGAGGTTAGAGCGAGGCCGAAGATGAGGTAGACGATGGAAGCCATCATGTACATCGGGTGCTGAAACAAACCAAACAAACCAAACAAACAATGAGAGAGAGAGTCGGGATATTGCAGTTCAATTTACATATCATAAGGTGGAGCGAGTTTCTATGAAGGCTGTATTCACCCTTTAAGATCATGTCATGCACAAACTGATGAAAAAACTGATGAACAAACTGATTAACAAACTGATGAATAAACTGATGAAAATACTGGTGAAAAAACTGATGAACAAACTGATGAACAAACTGATGAAAATACTGGTGAAAAAACTGATGAACAAACTGATGAACAAACTGATAAACAGTCTGGCGAAAAAACTGATGAACAAACTGATGAACAAACTGATGAAAATAATGGTGAAAAAACTGATGAACAAACTGATGAACAAACTGATGAACAGACGGACGAAAAAACTGATGAAAATACTGGTGAAAAAACTGGTGAAAAAACTGATGAACAAACTGATGAACAAACTGATGAACAAACTGATGAACAAACTGATGAACAAACTGATGAACAAACTGATGCAAATACTGATGAACAAACTGATGAACAGACTGGCGAAAAAACTGATGAACCAACTGATGAACAAACTGATGGAAATACTGGTGAAAAAACTGATGAACAAACTGGTGAAAAAACTGATGAACAAACTGATGAACAAACTGATGAAAATACTGGTGAAAAAACTGATGAACAAACTGACGAACAGACTGAAAAAAAGATTTGCACACACTGAACAAGATGAAAACAGACTGAAAACAAACTTGCCATGCATTCTCAGATTAGATTAGATTAGATTATTGTTTGCTTAACGACCCCACCAACAGCTAGGCTATACGGGGGTACGAATGAGCAGCTGATAGTGAAACTATAAAGTGATGATAAGTGAAAGGAGGTTAACAAAAACCCATGTCTTTTGCGGGGGTCGAACCCACGCCAAATGCTGACTTCAGTTTCTGAAGCGGTGCCTCAGCTCACCGAGCTACCGAGGGTGGAATATTTTTTAAAGTTTTTTGGAATAATTGCAATGAAAGATTAATGTTGATGATATTATTTTTTTTCTCATCACGTTGATTACATAATGATCTGTAAAATAAACATTGACAAAAATTGTGTCCACAAAATAAGGTCTTCTACAAACAGAACAAGACAAAAATATCACCGTTATATTTTTAGAGCCCTGATATTTTACAGTACTGTAAATACGTTACAGTAGGAATATGTCACAGTTGGAATATGTTACTGTGGGAATATGTCACAGTTGGAATATGTTACTGTGGGAATATGTCACAGTTGGAATATGTTACAGTAGGAATATGTCACAGTTGGAATATGTTACTGTGGGAGTATGTCACAGTTGGAATATGTTACTGTGGGAATATGTCATAGTTGGAATATGTCACAGTTGGAATATGTCACAGCGAAAATATGTCACAGAGAGGATAAGTTACAATAGCAATGGTCGCATTGAGAATATATTGGAGTGAAAATATGTTACAGTAGGAATATGTCACAGTTGGAATATGTTACAGTAGGAATATGTCACAGTTGGAATATGTTACTGTGGGAGTATGTCACAGTTGGAATATGTTACTGTGGGAATATGTCATAGTTGGAATATGTCACAGTTGGAATATGTCACAGCGAAAAGATGTCACAGAGAGGATAAGTCACAGTAGCAATAGTCGCATTGAGAATATATTGAAGTGAAAATACGTTACAGTAGGAATATGTCACAGTTGGAATATGTTACTGTGGGAATATGTCACAGTTGGAATATGTCACAGTTGGAATATGTTACAGTAGGAATATGTCACAGTTGGAATATGTTACAGTTGGAATATGTTACTGTGGGAATATGTTACAGTAGGAATATGTCACAGTTGGAATATGTCACAGTTGGAATATGTTACTGTGGGAATATGTTACAGTAGGAATATGTCATAGTTGGAATATGTCACAGTTGGGATATGTCACAGCGAAAAGATGTCACAGAGAGGATAAGTTACAATAGCAATGGTTGCATTGAGAATATATTGGAGTGAAAATATGTTACAGTAGGAATATGTCACAGTTGGAATATGTTACAGTAGGAATATGTCACAGTTGGAATATGTTACAGTAGGAATATGTCACCGTTGGAATATGTTACAGTAGGAATATGTCACAGTTGGAATATGTCACAGTTGGAATATGTCACAGTGAAAATATGTCACAGAGAGGATAAGTCACAGTAGCAATAGTCGCATTGAGAATATATTGAAGTGAAAATACGTTACAGTAGGAATATGTCACAGTTGGAATATGTTACTGTGGGAATATGTCACAGTTGGAATATGTCACAGTTGGAATATGTCACATTGAGAAGATGTCACAGTGAGAATATGTCACAGTGAGAATATGTTACAATAGAAATATGTCACAATTGAAATATGTCACAGTTAAAATATGTCAAAGGGAGAATATGTCACAGTGAGATTATGTCACAGTGAGAATATGTCACATTAAGAAGATGTTACAGTGAGAATGTCACAATGAGAATATGTCACAGTGAGAATATGTCACAGTTGGAATATATCACAGTTGGAATATGTCACAGTGAGAATATGTCACAGTGAGAATATATCACAGTGAGAATATGTCACAGTGAGAATGTCACATTGAGAATATGTCACAATGAGAATATGTCACAGTGAGAATATGTTACAGTTGGAATATGTCACAGTTGGAATATGTCACAGTGAGAATATGTCACAATGAGAATATGTCACAGTGAGAATATGTCACAGTGAGAATATGTCACAGTGAGAAAATGTCACAGCAAACAGAGTGGAACACACGTGTACGGGGTGAGATACGAAGTGATGTCAGCGTGGCGCAAGTGTTCGAACAGCAGACTCTGATTCGTTCGGTCGATGTACCAACAACTGTGATAATAACTCATAATACAAATCAACAACAAAATTGTGCAATTGTTGGGGCTAAAAACAAACTTCAAATCAACGAAACGTCAAAATTCAAACCAATGAAGCAGAAAATAATGAGGGAAATATAAAGAATACGCGTGTAAAAGTGAAAACAGAAATTGCGAAAAATATTATAATACAAAAAAACCAACAACATGCCTCTAGAAAATTGTAATTCCTCTGTGAATTACAGTCACACTTGGATAATATCATGAATGCGATGTGAATTGTTGTGCATTGTGCTACGGAGACACGCAGTGAAGAGGTGGTCGATAAAACAGTAATCTGCTCACCCGGCGCTTCTCACTGGGAGGTCCGCCTTGTATCATTGCGGACTACAACAACAGGGTACAAAATACACCTGACATTTAACAGTACATGCCAAACCACATGACTAGAGCAACATACCGGCAGCATCAATCAAAATAGAGGAATATATCAGTAATTAATTAATTAAACTGAACAAATAATTTAATTGAATCAATTAATGAAAGAATGAATGAATAAATTGATGAATTAATGGATTGTTGAATTGATGAACTGATAAATCAAAGAATAATACATCAATAAATTAATGAATTAATAAATTAACAAATCAATGTATTAATGAATCAATGAATTAATAAATTACTGATTTGATAAATTAATGAAGCAATACATCGATTGATCAATGAACTAATAAATTAATGAATCAATAAATGTATAGATTAATGAATTTATAAAATATTAGATTAATGGATTGAAAATTAATAAATTAATGAGGTTTTAAATTGATGGATTGATAAATTAATTAAACTGTATATATATAGGCCTGCATGTACATATCTACAGCAATTTATATTCGCCAGAAAAAAGTTTCAGGTACGCTGTTAGTGTTAAAAATTGGAACTAGAGAAAAGTCACGAAATAAAGCGCGCGCATATTTCCAACAATGATATTGATTGGAATATTACATTGTTGACATGACTTCTGTAACCACTGATAGTCGGCCATGTTGAGATTCAGAAGCGCATTCTAAAAGAAGAGCATTCTTTTCTTTTTTTGTTTGTCAATTTCGGTGGTGGTGCCGGTTCTTGGCTATCGCAAAAGCACGATGGATTATTAAATCTACACTGGTTAGTGAAATATCGAGAGCATGAATCAGAATATAAAAAAGCTAATATAAATTATAAACAAATATTATATAATTATAAACAAGCTAATGATAATTATTTTATGGCAGCAATCAATTTTGGTGGAGGTGCCAGTTCTTGATAATTACAAAAACACATTGTTCACTGAATTTATAGAAGTTATTGAAATATCGGCAGCATAAATCAAAATATAAGAATATATTACCAACCAGAAAAAAATGATTTAAACAAACTACTGTCAATTCTTTCACAGTAATATTTGATTTTGGTGGTGGTGCCGGTTCATTGTGATAATGGGAACACAATGAATCACCGAATCTGCGTTAGTTATCGAAATATTGGTAACGTAAATCGGAAAATCGAGATATATCACAGAGAAGAAAATTATTTGAACAATGTAATGATATTTTTTTTTATGGCAATAATCAATTTTGGCGGAGGTGCCGGTTCTTGTAACCGACACAGACACCATAAATCACTGAATCTATACCTGGTTATTGAAGTATCAGAAGCGTAAATCAACATATGAGAGTACATTATCAAACAGAAAATTCTTTGAACAAACTATCAACAAAATGTATAAAAATTAACAATACTTGATTTAGGTGGTGGTGCCGGTTCTTAATAATCAGAATGAATTAAAATATGTAGATATATTACAGAACTGAAAACAATTATTCGAATAAACTACCGGTTGTGTTGATTTGTGTATATCTATAATAGATGTTGGTGGAGGTGCCGGTTTCATCATAACCACAAAAACACAATCGATTGCGATTGGACGCTCATTGAATCGTTCTGAACCTGAACTCTGAATCGGAAATAGGAAATGAGAAATAATCGGAATAATAATAATAATAATAATAATAAAAAATTAATACAAAAATAGAATAAAAAATATATAATCATAAAAAAAAAAATAATAATAAAAAATAATAATAATGGGAAATAGGATTCATAGGAATTGAAAAAATGGGGGAGAATCGGAAATAAACAATACCAATTCTGTATAGAAAACATTAACATGATCAAGTGATGTCTACGTCACGACTCAGAAAATGGGTCGAGTCCTGGAGGACAAATACTCATGAATTTTATTTTTCCGAAATTGAGATGATGCTGCTCTCTGATTTTCTCTAAAATTATCGAAATAAACATCTTAATCCTCAGTTAAAATCCAGATTGAGGGTCTTCACATCCTTCAATATCATGTCTTATTTACAATATACACATCTTGTTCCAACACTGAACGTGACAGTCTCGTGATCAAACCGGAAACAGCCGAATAGAGGTGACAAGCGATCAACCGAAATCAATTTCCAACACAACTAAACATAAGCAAGTAATCAAACAAGACAAACATCGAAACGACATCAACCTATCCTCAAATTTCAAATAGGTGATACATTCGACTAGCAAAAACAAGAAACCAAACATAAAAAACATATTAAACATAATCAAACAACCAAGTAAACAAACAAAAAATCAAACATAACAAAAATGAACGACCTCAACCTATTCTCTAACTTCAAATAGGTGATACATTCGACTAGCAAAACACAAGAAACCAAACATAAAAAACATATTAAACATAATCAAACAACCAAGTAAACAAAAAAAAAATCAAAAAAAAAAAAATTAACGACCTCAACCTATTCTCAAACTTCAAATAGGTGATACATTCGACTAGCAAACAAGAAACCAAACATAAAAATTAAACATAATCAAACAACCAAATAAACAAACAAAAAATCAAACATAAAAAAATAAACGACCTCAACCTATTCTCTAACTTCAAATAGGTGATACATTCGACTAGCAAAAAACAAGAAACCAAACATATTAAACATAATCAAACAACTAAATAAACAAACAAACAAACAACCACCCACCTGTGGCACGAAATCCCCGAAGCCGATGGTCGACATCGATATGAAGACAAAGTAGAAGGACTCGAAGAACCCCCACGTCTCCCAGATGTAGTACATGGTGGCGCCGACGAAGATGTAGATGAGGAGGACGACGATGGCGACCGAGATGGGCAGATTGAACTCGTCGTCGACCTCGAAGGCGCTGGGCACCGGGGTGCCGGGCACCGACGTGAGCACGCCGTCGAGGGGCGGGCCCAGGTTGTCGTGCGGCTGCAGGAGCGGGGGGTGGGGGTGGGGGTGGTCGCCCTGCTCGACGCCGGCCCCGGTCGGTACCTCGCCGACCAGCTGGCTCGGGCGCCGGTTGGTAGCGAAGTTGTACACGAGCGCGACGCCTTTCATCACGTCCTGGTGGCAACACGTGGGATCAGTTGTGGAACATATAGATAGGTTTATATTGGGTTTTAACGACGCACTATACTGATGACTACGATCTATTGGCGTCGATGGATGATATATGAGATGAGAGGTTATTTTATTAGGTGTTTTGGACGGTGGGAAGGAGTCGGTCGTGGCCTGTTGTTAAGGAACCATCCCAGTATCAACCTGAACGACAGAGGGAAACCAGGAAAATAAAAACCCCTGTCAGGATGGTTGACCATGGCGGGAATCGAACCCCGGTCTGCTGAATGACGGTTCAGTGTACTAGCCACTCGGCCACTCGTCTCAGTATTTCATGATGGAGAGTAAATCGATCTTTATAGAATAATATGGATGTATGGTTGTGAAAAGTGAGTTTGAAATCTTAATTGCCTATAGTGTTAACTACTGTGTGTTAACTGTTAACTGTTATTTGTTAACTGATAACAGTCAATTGTTAAGTGTTGACTGCTGACTGTCAAGTGTTATTTGTTGAATGCCAACTGCTAACTGTTAACTGTTAAACGCTAACGGTTAACTGTTGACGGATAACTGTCAACTGTTGAGTGCTGACTGTTGACTGCTAACTGCTAACAGTTAACTGTTGAGTGCTAACTGTTAACTGTCAACGGCTAACTGTTAACTGTTATTTGTTGAATGCTAACTGCTAACTGCTAACTGTTGAATGCCAACTGTTAACTGTTAACTGTTGAATGCCAACTGTTAACTGCTAACTGTTAACTGTTGAATGTCAACTGTTAACTGTTAATTGCTAACTGTCAACTGTCGAGTGCTGACTGTTGACTGTTAACTGCTAACTGTTAACTGTTGAATGCCAACTGTTAACTGTTAACTGCTAACAGTCAACTGTTGAATGTTAACTGCTAACTGCTAACAGTCAACTGTTAAGAGTGTCGAGTGCTGACTGCTGACTGTTAACTGCTAACTGTTAACTGTTGAATGCCAACTGTTAACTGTTAACTGCTAACAGTCAACTGTTGAATGTTAACTGCTAACAGTCAACTGTTGAATGTTAACTGTCAACTGCTAACTGTCGACTGTTAAGAGTGTTGAGTGCTGACTGCTGACTGTTAACTGCTAACTGTTAACTGTTGAATGTTAACTGTCAACTGCTAACTGTCGACTGTTAAGAGTGTTGAGTGCTGACTGCTGACTGTTAACTGCTAACAGTCAACTGTTGAATGTTAACTGTCAACTGCTAACTGTCGACTGTTAAGAGTGTTGAGTGCTGACTGCTGACTGTTAACTGCTAACTGTTAACTGTTGAATGTTAACTGTCAACTGCTAACTGTCGACTGTTAAGAGTGTTGAGTGCTGACTGCTGACTGTTAACTGCTAACAGTCAACTGTTGAATGTTAACTGCTGACAGTCAACTGTTGAATGTTAACTGCTAACTGCTAACAGTCAACTGTTGAATGTTAACTGTCATCTGCTAACTGTCAACTGTTAAGAGTGTCGAGTGCTGACTATTAACTGTACGGGTGTAGACATACTTCTGTTAGCGAGTAAAGTACGTGAGAGAATAAAACACAGTGAATGTCTACTGTAAAACATACAGAATACGTGAACGTTCTACCAAACCACAGTGTTACATGTGATGTGTTCAACAAGTGTGTGTGTGTGTGTGTGTGACATCAAGTCTAGGGTTGCCGTTCGATTACCACCATCGATATAATCATCCACTTGATATCGATTATCGAATTCAAACGATATCAAAGATTTCAGATCTGATTCAATAATCGAATTCAATTGATTATTTTTCGAATATTTATATATTTCCTTGGTCAATTTAATTTCGGTTCAAAGTAATAGAGACAACTTGGAAAAGTATAGATTAAAATAATAATAAATAATAGTAAAGTGGGAATTTTCAATTTTGAACAAACTACGTATACAAACCATGTTTGGAAGTTTTTCAGAATTTAAAGATATATTTTCTGGTGTATAATAAGGCCGGGTTTCATCAACTTCAGTTCAAACTTGGCTTTGTAAAACTTGGTTTAATGATAAACTGGGCTTAAGAACTCGTATTAAAACAGTATAAGCTCAGTTTAGGTCAAATCTAATCCCAGTTTAGGTTTCATGAAACGGTTTCCTAAATATAAACCTGGATTAAAATTTAAACCGGGTTTAAACTCCAGTTAATAGTTGGTGAAATGAGGCCCAAGTTGTTCAGATTAAAAATTCATATTATTGAAGCATCGATTATGTCGATACTATCTTTACATCGATTCATATCAATTATATTTGAGATTAATCGATTTTAACCAATACATCGATTTTAATCGATTATATTATCGATACATCGATAACATCGATACTAAATTGATTTTGAAATGAGTGAATATTCTGATATATACGACATCGGTAGATGGCAACCCTAAGGCCTACTGTGTAATACTATTGTGTAATGTAACATATCTACATACTACATGTGCAATACACACATATAACATGTAGCTCACCTTTTCAATAACTTCCTCCTTCTCTTTACCTTCCTCCTTTTCTTTACTCTCTTCTTTCGATTTACCTTCGTCCTTTGCTTTATTCTCTTTCTTTTTCGCTGGCTATACTGAGGCATATACAAGAACGTTGCCTTTTAATACACGACAGCTATCATTAGATCAGACAGATTGGTTGATTAATACATGGATTATTTAGTTATTCAAGATGAACAATCCGATTAAAAATTAAAAAATATATTTAATGGCAAAAATGACAATTGTGTCATCAGAAAGTGACGATATTCTTCGTTAATCTTCGGTTATGTTCGGTTTGTTTTAGTTCGGGATAATCGTGTTTGAGAATTATAGCGTTTAATCATTTTTTTTTTCATATTATTCGAGTTAGGCTCGGTATTACCACGGCCAGTTAGTATTTATCTGAGAGTTGGTGAAAACAAATGGCATGGGTAACCATGGTGATAACAACTTCGAACTGTCAGATAAAGGCTAACTGGACTTGGTAATACTGGGCCTCAAAGTGAATATATTAATAATGGAGACTGAAAATAATTGAAGTCTCAACATTTTAGGAGAAAGTCAGTTTAGTATTTAAATATACAGTTGGGAATTGAACGAAAATTATAATTGAATTAATAATCATTGAACGAAAATTTAGTTAAAATTTAAGTTTAATTCAATTAAAATTTAAGTTTAATTTAGTTAAAATTTAAGTTTAGTTTAGTTAAAATTTAGTTGATAATTATGAAGATTGGGCGAAGTATTACAACAAATAATGATCAGAGTAATTGGGAGTCAAGACTCTAAGAACATTATTGGCAACAAAGTTAACTAACTAACTAACAAGCTAACCAACTGTTAACCAGTCATCTTCCTTGGTGACCTGTTATCTCACTGAATAACTAACACACTGCATCAGTGGACTAACTTGTCGGGCTCTTCAATGTTCTAACTGTTGTAACCTGTTGTAACCTGTTGTAACCTGTTGTTACCTGTTGTAACCTGTTGAAACCTATTGTAACCTGTTGTAACCTGTTGTAACCTGTTGTAACCTGTTGTAACCTGTTGTAACCTGTTGAGAGCCCGAGAGCGAGTGAGAGGCAAACAGTTCACCTCACTTTCACTCATTTCGAACAATTTGTATTATCATTATTATTATTATATTTATCGTTATCTAATCTGTTCCGATTGAATTAAACTGGCCTTGAAGCGCTTGTTATAGAGAATTTTATTTGTTTCGACTAATTCATAATGTCCCTACAAGAACTTGTTTCGACTAATTCAAACTGTCCCTACAAGAGCTTGTTTGAACCGGCCCTATAAGAGCTTGTTTGAACCGGCCCTAGGAGAGCTTGTTTGAGCCGGCCCTACAAGAGCTTGTACCGACTGATTTGAGCTGGCCCTACAAGAGCTTGTTTGAGCCGGCCCTACAAGAGCTTGCTTGAACCGGCCCCAGGAGAGCTTGTTTGAGCCGGCCCTACAAGAGCTTGTTTGAGCCGGCCCTACAGGAGCTTGTTTGAGCCGGCCCTACAAGAGCCTGTTTGAACCGGCCCTACAAGAGCTTGTTTGAGCCGGCCCTACAAGAGCTTGCTTGAGCCGGCCCTACAAGAGCTTGTTTGAACCGGCCCTACAAGAGCTTGTTTGAGCCGGCCCTACAAGAGCTTGCTTGAGCCGGCCCTACAAGAGCTTGCTTGAACCGGCCCTACAAGAGCTTGTTTGAGCCGGCCCTACAAGAGCTTGTTTGAGCTGGCCCTACAAGAGCTAGTTTGAGCCGGCCCTACAAGAGCTTGTTTGAGCCGGCCCTACAAGAGCTTGTTTGAGCCGGCCCTACAAGAGCTAGTTTGAGCCGGCCCTACAAGAGCTTGTTTGAGCCGGCCCTAGAGGGAGCTTGTTTGAGCCGGCCCTAGAGGGAGCTTGTTTGAGCCGGCCCTACAAGAGCTTGTTTGAGCCGGCCCTACAAGAGCTTGCTTGAACCGGCCCTGGGAGAGCTTGTTTGAACCGGCCCTACAAGAGCTTGTTTGAGCCGGCCCTACAAGAGCTTGTTTGAGCCGGCCCTGCAAGAGCTTGTTTGAGCCGGCCCTACAAGAGCTTGTACCGACTGATTTGAGCTGGCCCTACAAGAGCTTGTTTGAGCTGGCCCTACAAGAGCTTGTTTGAACCGGCCCTACAAGAGCTTGCTTGAACCGGCCCTGGGAGAGCTTGTTTGAGCCGGCCCTACAAGAGCTTGTTTGAGCCGGCCCTACAAGAGCTTGTACCGACTGATTTGAGCTGGCCCTACTAGAGCTTGTTTGAGCTGGCCCTAGGAGAGCTTGTTTGAGCCGGCCCTACAAGAGCTTGTTTGAGCCGGCCCTACAAGAGCTTGTTTGAGCCGGCCCTACAAGAGCTTGTTTGAGCCGGCCCTAGGAGAGCTAGTTTGAGCCGGCCCTACAAGAGCTTGTTTGAGCCGGCCCTACAAGAGCTTGTTTGAGCCGGCCCTACAAGAGCTTGTTTGAGCCGGCCCTAGGAGAGCTAGTTTGAGCCGGCCCTACAAGAGCTTGTTTGAGCCGGCCCTACAAGAGCTTTTTTGAGCCGGCCCTACAAGAGCTTGTTTGAGCCGGCCCTACAAGAGCTTGTTTGAGCCGGCCCTACAAGAGCTTGTTTGAGCCGGCCCTGCAAGAGCTTGTTTGAGCCAGCCCTACAAGAGCTTGTTTGAGCCAGCCCTACAAGAGCTTGTTTGAGCCGGCCCTGCAAGAGCTTGTTTGAGCCGGCCCTAGGAGAGCTAGTTTGAGCCGGCCCTACAAGAGCTTGTTTGAGCCGGCCCTACAAGAGCTTGTTTGAGCCGGCCCTACAAGAGCTTGTTTGAGCCGGCCCTGCAGGAGCTTGTTTGAGCCGGCCCTAGAGGGAGCTTGTTTGAGCCGGCCCTAGAGGGAGCTAGTTTGAGCCGGCCCTGGGAGAGTCCTCGCAGGAGCGCTAGTTTACCTGCACAGGGCCGGTGCGCCTGACCTTCCTGCAGCTGCCCGTGTAGTACAGCCGCCGGACGAAGGCCCACAGGAACTTGATGCCTCGCGTGAACAGCTTGCCGAAGTCGGCCAGCAGGATCAGGAACATCGGGATCCCGAAGATCGCGTAGATGATCGTGATGGCGCGCCCCGTGGTGGTCGACGGCGATATGTGGCCGTATCCTGCAGGACACAACACGGGCACATGGCATTACTGCATGGGGGTCGATTGTGTGAAGCTAGCTTTCCATGAAGAAACTTTGCGTGACGAATTCGCATAGCTGTTTCCATGATGTGCGGAATAATTTCGCAATTCTAGCGCATCCTGGTGACTTCATTTTGAACTGAGTGGCACTCGATGTGCCGTGAACGGAAGTAGACACTTGTGATTGCGCAATAGCGATTTTGGGAATTTTGGATTTTATTGGATTTTTTTTTTTTGAGTTTGGGAGTTGCGTTTGGTCCAACTCGTCTTGGCCGCCATGTTGCGAAATTCCAACATGGACTCCCAGTGGTTTTCGGGCCTGTGATTGACTAGCGACTGATTTTTTTTTTTTTCGTTTCGTTTCGCTTCGCCAGCATGTTTATAGAAAGGCAGCTTAACTCTTTCGACAACGATGTCATTCGTTATCTCTACCGACGTGACAACTCAAGTTCTCACTCAAACCTGTTGTCGAACACTTTCGTACGACTTCTCACAGTGACAACACTTGTCGATACGAGATCTCATTAGACAGACGTTTTCTGTCAAGATAGTACATCATTAGCTTTTAGCTTTTAGCTATTAGCTTCGACACCAGGACTGCGCTGTCTGGGACCATAATTTTCCGTCGCAGATGAAAGTATTTTAGTTTCCGAAAGTCCGGAACACATTATAAGTGGAAGAAAAAGTGTGAGAGTGGCAGGGGTAATGTCACAGTGACAGGGGGAGTGTGACAGTGACAGGGGCAGTGTGACAGTGACAGGGGGAGTGTGACAGTGACAGGGGGAGTGTGACAGTGACAGGGGTAATGCCACAGTCGTGTCACGCCAGAGCAACAGGTGGTGATGACACGCAGCGGGACGCCGGGGTCACGAAGCCGGGACTGCGGATGGTGAATTGCCAAACTCGATTCTATTCTCGGAAGTGCGAGCGATAAAACGCGTCGGGATGAAGGTTCGAACGTGGGTCCGGCTGTATCTGACACCAGCGACGAGCGAGAGTTTCGAGTCATGATGAACTTGCACTGAGTAACGCTGAACCGGGAGGGAACATCAGCGAGCCAAGATCTAGCTTTGAGCTGAATTACACCAAGACAACTTGATCGACATACACTATACACTATACACTATACACTATACACTATACACTATACACTATACACTATACACTATACACTATACACTATACACTATACACTATACACTATACACTATACACTATACACTATACACTATACACTATACACTATACACTATACACTATACACTATACACTATACACTATACACTATACACTATACACTATACACTATACACTATACACTATACACTATACACTATACACTATACACTATACACTATACACTATACACTATACACTATACACTATACACTATACACTATACACTATACACTATACACTATACACTATACACTATACACTATACACTATACACTATACACTATACACTATACACTATACACTATACACTATACACTATACACTATACACTATACACTATACACTATACACTATACACTATACACTATACACTATACACTATACACTATACACTATACACTATACACTATACACTATACACTATACACTATACACTATACACTATACACTATACACTATACACTATACACTATACACTATACACTATACACTATACACTATACACTATACACTATACACTATACACTATACACTATACACTATACACTATACACTATACACTATACACTATACACTATACACTATACACTATACACTATACACTATACACTATACACTATACACTATACACTATACACTATACACTATACACTATACACTATACACTATACACTATACACTATACACTATACACTATACACTATACACTATACACTATACACTATACACTATACACTATACACTATACACTATACACTATACACTATACACTATACACTATACACTATACACTATACACTATACACTATACACTATACACTATACACTACATACTACTATTATACACTAACGTGATTTATCCATCAGGGGGTCTTCATTCCAGTCTCCTTTCATTACATATACAGACACAATTAGGCTTCGTTTTTATGTTTTTTTTTTATTTTTGAACGTGGCATACAGGTCAGGAAAAAAGATCAATCAACTTGAATCAATCCAATCAATCAACCAAAGAAAGATGAAATAAATAATTTAAGAATGGACAAAAATGGACAAAAATGTACAAAAATGTACAAAAATGTACAAAAATGTACAAAAATGGACAAAAATTCGAAGATTTTCTTCATCGTTTGAATCATCTTTCATTCTCCATTCTTGCATCAGAATTAAAATTAAATTCAAAGTGAAAATTGTACTATTCAATATACGTGGATCATACAGGTTGTCTTTATCACTATTGTCGTTGCTATTTCAATGTTACAGCACACTTTCATTTTCATTATATTTTTAGTGAATTCATAGTATATTTTCCGGTATATTTTCCGGTATATTTTTTTGAGTATATTTCTGATAATTGTCTTTGTTGAGAGATGCGCGCGCTTCATTTTGTAACTTCTAACAAGTTCCACTTTGACTGTCGAACAGAGCTAAACACTCAATTGGAATTTGTATGTAGATATATCCGGAGCAATATTTATCTGAATATATTATAGACTAGGAAAACGCGGGATGCGCGTTGTGAGATGAGCTTAGAAGTAAGGCAATCTAGAATGAAAAATAACTTGTCAGCTCAATTTACATCTACAAACCTTGACTTACTTTGAACGTTCAAAAACCTCACCTGCAACTTGTTGATATTTATAGTAACCTGCAACCTGTTGCATAAACACTTTGCAAAACCAATTGATCCAAATATTCAATAAAATGTACACGTTTATTGCGTTTCCTTCATTATTTCTCATTCGATTGTTGTAAAAATCTCTGAAAAGATGTATAATAGTATTTTTCATATTCTGTGAGAATTTGAGAGCTTTTGAAAAATTCTTGTTTCTTGTTTTTCAAGTATTTTTCCTCTGGGTTATTCTTATGACGATTTTCCAAACTTGCCGATTATTTTCCGGAAAAACCTTCCGAACGATTTCTCTGAATAACAATCCCAACCTATTCTGGTATGACACCAACGTTCAGAAAAAGTTTCAAGTTGATTGATTCATTTCTCTGACCTGTATGCCGCGTACATAATTACAAAAAAAAAAAAAAAAAAAAACAAACATAAAAACGAAGCCCATTTTTTTTCAGGGTGTGAAATGGAAAGCTTCGCTACGCTCATCTAACTAGGAAAACGCGGGATACGCGTTGTGAGATGAGCTTAGAAGTATGGCAATCTAGAATGAAAAATAACTTGTCAGCTCAATTTACATCTACAAACCTTGACTTACTTCAAACGTTCAAAAACCTCACCTGCAACTTGTTGATATTTATAGTAACCTGCAACCTGTTGCATAAACACTTTGCAAAACCAATTGATCCAAATATTCAATAAAATGTACACGTTTATTACGTTTTCTTCATTATTTCTCATTCGATTGTTGTAAAAATCTCTGAAAAGGTGTATAATAGTATTTTTCATATTCTGTGAGAATTTGAGAGCTTTTGAAAAATTCTTGTTTTTCAAGTATTTTTCCTCTGGGTTATTCTTATGACGATTTTCCAAACTTGCCGATTATTTTCCGGAAAAACCTTCCGACCGATTCTTCTGAATAACAATCTCAACCTATTCTGGTATGACAACAACGTTCAGAAAAAGTTTCAAGTTGATTGATTCATTTCTCTGACCTGTATGCCGCGTACATAATTACAAAAAAAAAAACATACATAAAAACGAAGCCCATTTTTTTCAGGGTGTGAAATGAAAAGCTTCGCTACGCTCATCTAATTATATAATAATTGTAATTAATAATATTTAATTAATGAATAATGATATAATTATGAGGACATCACAACCTGGAACTAAATTTCAATGAATATTGACGAAATTTATTTCCTCAATTTCAGAGATAACTGAAAATCCTGATCTCAATTTCAAAAAATATAATTCATTTTTCTGTCCTTCAGAGACCGTGAATCATGACGTTGGCATAACTGATTTTTGATAGAAACATAAACGGAATCAAGTAATGTCTACGTCACAACTCAGAAAAAAAGAACGGGTCCTGGAAGACAACTAAATCAATTATATTAATTTCTGAAATTGAGATGGTGATTTCTATTTTTTTTCTAAAATTGGTGAAATAAATATCGTAATTTATCGTTGAACTCTAGTTTCGAGGATTCAATTTCAATATATTCATCTCATAAAATTTTGTCACTCATATACACATTTTTATAACATAAATTTGTACGAGTATTGAAATATTTACGTCAGTTGTGGATATTTCAAAATTGGTCAAATTAGATATTAACAAGTCAATTACATATATGATTCAAAGCATCATGAATAAAACTGAAATTCAAAAATCCGAAATTTCTAAATTTTTTTTCAAACTTTTTTTTCAAATTTAACATTTTGAAAAATTTAATTTTTTTTCAATTCGAAATTTTTAAAAATTTCAAATTTCAACCAACAAAATAATATGGTGATGTCTATCAATGTATTTACTCGTGTTGGCCTGATTCTCGTGCCAGCACCGACTGCATGATGTGCTATTGGACATGTCGCCAATAGCGACACGGCTTTGCCCGCATCGATTGCCATGCCCTAGACGCAGTGCGCATTTGGCCTAGGTCTAGGACGCAATGTGATGGGTCAGGGGGGGGGGGGGCAACCTGTTGATCTAGTGCGGCTGTCAGCTCGGAAAAGTAGATATTAGATACAAATATATAAATTTGAGAGCAATACGGAAATTCAGAGATCATTTATATATGTACAAAGATAAGTTGAGCTTGAAATAAGTTTTAAAACTTGTTAAGCCAGAAATAATAGAGAGAAAGAAGTTTATTAAAAACACTGCCGCCAAAACTGTTGCCACACGGACACAGTATAACAAAATTTATAAAAACAATGCATTATTTAAAAAAAAAATAAGATAATTAAATGTAAAAAAAAATAAAAGAGACATTATTTTAAAAAACTTTTTCGTGATAAAAAAATTTGAGAATATGCTATGTTGATATTAT
>OZ023331.1:48257943-48307943 GCA_964007535.1 Brachyptera risi | reverse complement strand
AGTGGTCCCTTACCAGCGGTCGCCCCACCCCCCCAATCCAATTTTCTAATAGATCCAACCTAACCTAAACTAACCAGACAAACTTCAAAAAAAATAATAGCCTCTTCAAGAAACAACAAGAATAACAATCATCTATAATCCCTTACCAATAGTGGTGACCACCGTCAAACAATAGACGACCGCATTGAGGAAACTCCACGACCTTTGACCGCTGTACGAGTTGACCCCGGCCTCGTGCGCCGCGTGCAACTGCTCCTCGAAGTCCATCAGCTTCCTCCTGGCCGCCGACTTCCAGTCGCCCTCCCTCAAGTTCATGCTGCTTGCCCACAGCGAGTCGATAAACTCCCGCTTCACTCGTTTGACGCCGCACTTGTAGAACGACTCGAAGGCGCCCTCGGTGAACCGGAAGACGAGACCGCCGATGCCGCAGTAGACCATGACGATGACGAGAGAGGCGAGACACTTGTTGGTCTGGATCCGGATCTTCAGGTATTGGTCTTGGTGGATGTGACGGAACAGACGCCATTGACTTCGCAGATCTTTGACAAAAGGCCACCAAGCAGCCCAGAGCGATTCTCGTTCTATTTTTATTGACACTTCTTTATTGTCGTCTTCTTTATTAATTACTTCGTTTTTCACCTCTTCTTTATTGATCTCTTTTTTATTCGCGAAAGGCCACAAAGAGGTCAAAAATGATTGTCGTTCTATTTTCACCACTTCTTTATTCTCATCTTCATCTTTTTTCACGTCTTCTTTATTAATTTTTTCTTCATTTACCATCTTCGATTCTTCTTTGGTTTCGACTACTTCATCTACAATAGTTTCCGTTTCCTTGACTACCGGTGGTATGACAGCTTCTACAGGTTGGGGTGTCTTTTTTACCGGCTCAGCTGTCGGCGATATCACCAACGAAGCTGTTATCACTTCGGAATCGGTTTCCGAACCCGTGTAGCTGAGTCTCTGATCACCCGACGATGACGCACTCCTAACTTTAGATTTACTTCTCGGAGTTTTCTTCGGTTTCTCGACTTCGTCGTCTTCGCGGTGCCGATCGGGTGGTTCCGGTGTCTGGGCACGACGAGCTCGTGTCCCGGAAGGACTTCGTTTGCGATTCGACAGATTTCTACGTCTTCTCGACACTCCGCCCGCGTTGAGGACTTGGTCGGGCGTCGAAGTCGGCACGAAACCCTCTGGGTCGTCGGCCATCGCGTAACGAGAGACGACGTCGACTGATTTAGACGGCGGACTGGACGCAAATAAACTGTTTCAAGTTCAAACGCCAATCAACGCGTGGTTTTAGTTTGTGTCGGTGGCGACGCTAGCGACGTCGGGTGGAAACGGTGGCGGTGGTTAGTCGGGGGAGATTACGGTAGAGGGCAGTGCGGTTGGAGTTTAGCCAATCAGTTGGAGGTGGCGCCACAGTTTCGTGTTGTATATTATCAACTGAGAATACATAGAACAGCCGTCATGACATAAATATTTGCAATTTATATTTTATTTCATTTCATTGGGTAACAATGACGGTATATCTAGATTTCGATGGTGTTGTAAATAAAAAATTGAATATTATTTATGAAAACGGATTTGACGGATTTTCATCACAGAATTACTCGAGATTTTGTTGTTTATGATTGAATTTATAGGTCCTAACACATTTTCAAGTGAATAGCAAAAACCTCCAAGAAAATATATATATTCTTTTGATTCTTCAAAATTCACGAACGTTAATATTTATTCATTTATTTCAATTTTCCATCAGAGACGACGATACATTTGCAAATATTTCGCGAAGAAATAATGATTTATAATATAAAATATAAGGATAGTAATAATAGACATTTGCACACACAGTCATTGAATATGTGAAAAATAAAAAATAGGCCTACTTTGTCAGATATCAATTTATTTATGAATATTCTTAATATTACGTCAGTATGAATCTTTGAATGGAGATTTTCAAAGATATTATAAAATAATTATTGGATCCATGAAATATTCGAGCCACATCGTTACTATATTCATCGGCCAAACGTCATACATTTCAGAAGAACGATCCTAGTCTATATTACCACTAGGCAAACGCAACATATGCGTCGTAGGATGAGCGAGATATCTGAATAAGGTGTAATAAGAGTCGTTAAGGTGGTTCTACCTTTAATACTTTATCGACTCTGGTATTCTACACACCTTGACGCATATAAAAAATACTTCATTGTTGGGCAAATATCGAATCTGGAAAGCAGTGAATCTTGGCAACATAATCATGCCATTATTTCTATAATAACAAATGAATAAAAACAAATATATTCTTTTTCAAAATGGCTGTTTCGAATAGCATAAAAAATGGTGATAATGTATATCATTAATGTGTAGACATCTCAGATAATTTCTTTCTTGGAGAGATTTTATTTTCCGAGTGTTCTTGCCCAGCCTAATCTTATGGGGTTTTTATAAACTTAGAGATGATATTTCTCAAAATTGGTTCAACCGATTCATTCCCAAAACTACAAAGTTCAAAGTTGGATAAGTTTTTGATGAATAGAAAGAGTTTCAATGTCGATCAGTCAAATTCTGCGACCTATGCAGTGCTTACAAACAAACAAAACAACACACAGACAAAGCCTGATAAGAGCATTCGCTCTTCCAACTATTTTATTGATAGTTCTTCTATTATAGAACATTCGATTCTAATAGTTACTATACTCATGGGCCAAACGTAATACATTTCTGGAGAACGATCCCAATCTATACTAGTCAAACGCGAAATATGCGTTGTAAGATGAGCGAGATATCCGAATAAGGCATAGAAGTCGTTGAAGTAGTTCTACCCTTGCTACTTTATCGACTCTGGTATTCTACACACCTTGACGCATATAAAAAATACTTCATTGTTGGTCAACTCTTGAATCTAGAAAGCAGTGAATCTCGACAATTTAATTCTGTCACAGTTTTCATGATATATTTGATGAATATTATCAGTTATTTTATTTTTTCTTCAAAACGGCTGATTGGAATTGCATATAAAATCGTAATAATGTGTAAAATTCATGTATACACATTTAGGGAAAATTTCATCCCATTTGGAGAGATTTTATTTTTCAACATTTTCCGCCCAGCCAAATCTTATGGGGTTTTTAGAAACTTTGAGATGATTTTTCTCAAAATCGGTCCGACCGATTAATTCCAAAAACTATACAGTTCTAAGTTGGATGAGTTTGAGTGTACAAACAAGTTTCATGTCGATCAGTCAACCCCTCCAACCTGTGGAGTGCTTACAAAAAACAAAAAAAAAAAAAAAACCCTATAAAAGTGGGATGGAGACTTCGCTACGCTCATCTAATTACCAAAAGAAACCTGTGCTCCCATAGTGTGATATAGTTCTGTTCCTACAGAGTCACTGCTATAAATGCGATCATCATCTTCTTGGTACACGTGATTCAGAGACGAGATAGAACCCGAATCTGTTGACGACACCGTGTGTGCAGATTGCCAATCTCCCACATCTGGCCGACCTGCATCTGGACCCGTTTAGCACGCCGGTCGTAAAAACTATAAAAATCGTGGAAATATCGAAATAAAAAAGTGAATTTACGATATAGTGCATACATTACTTCAATAGAAATAACTTTTTCACGCATCAATCTGTCTAGCCAGGACTTAAATAAAGATATACGTATATGCTGGCCTTCCATGAACGCGATTTGCGTTTCGCTTTCGCAAGGCGGTGGAATTGAGGCGAGCTCAACAATCAGAAATCGGGTAACTTTCGTCACTGATTGGTCGTTTTATCATCAAGGTGGCTTGAAAAACCGCTTAGCGAATTCGCAGTCCGAATAACGCAGGTAAACGTCCTTAACAAACGTCCTTTACAGAAACCATAACCTCTCATGTTGGTCGATCAGTCCGCAATCACTTCTTCAATGTGTCAGAATGAATAGAGATGAAAAGTTCGATGAATAAATGAATAAAAAAAGGAGTCGAGATGAGCCAAAAAAAAAAAAAAATTGGAACAAAAATGATCAATATTATGGTAAATACAAGAACAAAGAAAAAAGAAAGGAAACAGAAAAATACAAAAATTAGAAAATTTATAATCAAAGTGGAGGATATCAACATTCGTGTGTTTTGTTTACTCCTAATACCAATGCTGGTAATGTCCGGGTATATCACAACGGTTTCTACTTAGGCCTATAATGTGTTCCGGACTTTATTAAACTGAAAGGATCGAATGTGCAGCGGAAAATTATGGTCACCGACAGCGCAGCCCTGGTGTTGAAGTTCATTGGTTGGTAAGATGAGTGTGAAATGGTAAAATGAAATGTAAAATGGGGTGGTAAGATCGCCCTTGTGGTGCCCCGTCCAAACGATCCTACCTTTCATCCATAGCCTTAATTGGGGAACAATGATTTTGTATCAAGTTTCGATGTTATTAAAAAAAATATATATATATAATGGTAATAGAGGATAGGAGATTTGTGTCTACCCAATGGAAATGTTCGAATTGCTAACCACCCCTGATATTACTATCTCGTGATTCATTGTCTGTCAAACAGCCATCTCATTCTGATTATTCTTCGGGGTGGTAAGATCGCCCTTGTGGTGCCCCATCCAAACGATCCTACCTTTCATCCATATTGGGAA
This sequence comes from Brachyptera risi, assembly GCA_964007535.1. Lineage (NCBI taxonomy): Eukaryota > Metazoa > Arthropoda > Insecta > Plecoptera > Taeniopterygidae > Brachyptera > Brachyptera risi. The sequence continues at coordinate 48,303,302 of OZ023331.1, read as the reverse complement.
ACAACAGCTCCGTATCACGTTTTCGATTATACTAGGAAAACGCCATATATGCGTTATTAGACGAGCGGATAGTAATAGTATGTCGATTTTTTTGCCAAACTTTTGCCTACATTCGCCAATTGGGTGACATGCAAGTTATAAATGCGTAAAAACTGCTTAGAGTGGTACCAATTTAACACATTTTATGTTTTTTTGTTCAAAATGGCTCACCCGATCAAGCTGAGAATTTCAAGAAATGTGTATCAAAAAGTAATCAAACTTCACAAAAAATTTCATTCTTTTCGAAAATAAAAATAATTTCATTTTTTCCGCCGTGTTATTCTAATGGATATTTTCAAAATTTAGAAAATTCATAAAAGAAAGTTACCACCCGATAATGCCACAAAACTATACAGATCCGAGTTAGATAAGGAACCATGATGAAATTTTTTTTGAACTTGATAGCTGTAGCCGTTTTACCTGAGGAGAACCGACAAAAAAACATAAAAAAAACAAAAAAAAAACAAAAAATAAAAAATAAAAAATAAAAACGAACACCAATTTTTTCAGTATGTCAAATTGAATCCTCGCTAAAGCTCGTCCAATAAAAACAACTTGTTCTCTCTAGCTCTGTCGATGCAAGTGGATGTTTGCAAGCGTCGTGTCTGTGGCTGGTAATGGGACCTATCGGGGCCAGGTGCGAGGTGGACCAAGTGTTTGGCGGGAAGCCACAGGTTCATGAATATTAGTTCATTATTGTGGGACTGAAATCACTTTCAGGCGCGATGATGGACAGACCGAGGGTGAGGTTAGACCGAATGAATCACTGAGCATTCTCAGACATGGAATAATATTTCATTACGATATTATTATATCTTTTTATATGTCCATTTTAAGTTGTTATCACTTGGACACAGAATAACAATATATATATATATATATATATATATATATATATATTTATATATATATATACACATATACATTTTATATGTATATATATATATATATATATATATATATATATATATATATATATATATATTTATATACATATATATATATATATATATATATATATATATATATATATATATATATATATATATATATATATATATATATATATATATATATATATATATATATATATATATTTATATACATATATATATATATATATATATATATATATATATATATATATATATATAAAATATATATATATATATATATATATATATATATATATAAATATATATATATATATATATATATAATATATATATATATATATATATATATATATATATATATATATATATATATGCTTACGTAGGTTCTCGTGGCCGATGGTAGTTGGTAGTATTATTTCTGCGGTAATGCCACTATGCACTATGCGGTAATGCACCACCGACCGAGTCCTGAAGATGGCGGAGCAAAGTCTGCCGAAACGTCGACACGAAGAGATATATATATATATATATATATATATATATATATATATATATATATATATATATATATATACATATTCATACATATATTTAAGAGTTTTGAAAATATTTGAAATCAATAAAACGTCATAAATCCTAAAAATTTGTATTTTTTTTATAACAAAAATACTAATTTTTTTTCTTTTCAAATCTGTTTCACTCCAAGTATATAATATATATAATATAATATAATAGTATATAATAGCCACAGGTGCCCATTAACCACTTGTCAGGGGAATTGCAGGGATTTGTCGCCAGCAGAGCGGCTCTGTTCGAGTGATGCTTCACCTTTGAACCATTCAGACGACGTAATTGTTTCACTCGTGTTTGTTTTGTGTTTGAATGAAGTGTTAACGGAATGTTGGGGTTTACGACTGCGCGTTAACTGGACCACCATGAGGCCAGTTGTGCCAACTTGATACAGTTCGACGTGTTTATTGTTGTTGTACGAGTACTAGACTTAGGGCGTCCTCACTCTCCATAGGGCAAACAATTCTCGCCAGGGGGATTCTACAGATGGAAATGAACTCAGATTTCAAGAGTGCAAGAAGTGAAATTCACAAATACATTACAAGATACAGATAATATTTGACACAAATGTTAGTCACTCAGTTAATTTTATTAATTTCTTTTTTTAGTTTTTTTTTCTTTTTTTCTTCTTTGGGTGACATCGACAGTGTGGTCATTTCATCACCTTTTTCAAAAAATCATTCAGCTTTTCAATAATTATTCTCATTTTAGAGACATGAAATTACATATAAAATTTCAAACATATTTCATCCAATAAATGGGTTGAATTAATAAATTTTAATAGCACTCAGTTTTTATAATAACAAATGTGGAAAGAATTTTTTTTGTTAATTTTGCATCTTGCACGGTTCAAGTCTTATGATCATTTATATCTGTGGAATCCCCCTGGCGGGAACTATTTGCCCTAAGGAGACTGGGGACATCTGAATGATCCAATGCCCTCTAGATATTAGTTACACTCTCAGAAGGCTTCTCTCACTCATTGTTGACAGAAACAGACAACAATGTTCTCAATAACAATAAGTGTTTGTTGCTCAGTCCAATATATTGCAATGGCTACGATTTACGGTCATTTGTTCATTTAGACTATGACTATCAATAACGTAACGGGATAAGCAACATGGCGCTTTCCTTTCGCACCTTGCGTATATCAAAGGGATGCCGCCTCACAAATGTTATGATGATTTGCTGGTATTATTGTATGTTGATCTAAACAAGTAATAGATGTAATGCAATCTCTGAATCCAGCTCTTTCCAACTGCATTAAGCAGTATTGGAATAAATTTCATTTGAATTGGCCAATCTAAATTTAAAATACGTCTGTAAAAGCATTTAGTCCCCTAGTCAAGAGCCCTACTGCTATATTCACCATTTGATAACTGGATAATTACGCATCATCCACGAGAAAGATCAGAAACAATGCAAGTACACAACTATGTACTATATATTGAAATACGAGCCTAATACGTACGATTTGATTTGAAATTGCGAATCTCACAGATGTACACGAAAGCGCTGATTCCATCATGGTGAAAACGGCCTAATGTTAAAAGGATAGGACTTACGCCATGTTGCTTATCCCGTTACGTTATCGATAGTCATAGATTTAGATAAACATATTCTATTGATTATCTGACATGTGCACCAGATATAAAATAAACAAACTCCTCTCAAGTAGCCTATGAGGTCTTTGTTTCTAGACTTCACTAAAGATTCTTGCTTCCCACATCAATACAATCATTTTATCTCTTCTCACTAAATAACATTTAAACCATCTGGTTACATTTACCATACATTATATCACCTCTCCGTACATTGAACTCAAAGTATCCATGTTCACAAATACGCTCTCACCATTTCCATCTTCCAAGTCATTTCAATTAAATCGAGATAAATTGAACACATCTGTACACGCTGATGTAAACCAACTATTAGTGTGCATGGTAATTGATAGGATTGATTCTACGTAGTTTAGAGGTTTATTAGTTGAATAACAGCGGCTAATTGTGGGATTTAGATCTCCAGTTAGACCGGATGTAGTGAGTGTGTTTCCTGTTTTCATCTTATCTGACGTCAGATTGAAAACAACTATTATCGACTATAGCTCGTGACTATAACGATGGTTGCCATAGCAATGGATTTGAGGAAATGTACTGAGATTGATTGATTTTAATTCGGACTCATTGTTATCTCTCTCCTATGAATTATGTGACGTTTATTGGTAGCTGAACCACTCAAATACTATTTATGGTAGTCAATTAATCAATAATTGATAATTGAAATCAATAATGGATGAATAATAACAAAGAAACTGATGATGGCTATTATCAGAGACATATTATCAGATGATATATATTAAAATATAATATATAATATATGATATCAGATAATATATATATATATATATATATATATATATATATATATATATATATATATATGATAATTATCTATCATCACATATCAATATTGAATATATATATATATATATATATATATATATATATATATATATATATATATATATATATATATATATATATATATATATATATATATATATATATATCAGAGAGATAAGATTGGTAACTTTTCCCTTTACATAATTTCTGAAGTGCGCCTAGTCCCTTGGCTTATCACTGTTATTTTCACAATTTGTTGAGTGAGTTATGATTATATTCAGCTATTCCATTGGGTTGGTGAAATCACCCTTCCTTGTGTTGCCCCGTTCAAACTACCATTCCTTTTTCTCTTCCTTTCTTTCTTTTTTTTTGTGACACCGACAGTGTGTGGTCATCTTCAGCCTTAATGGAGAATAAAGCCCTCATGTCAAGAATTCGATGTTGACAAAAAATAGAAAATGAATAATTGGTCGAGTACAAAAATCGCGAGGTCACTTGATTGGCTAGAGTTGAATTAAGGCTCGAACCACCCGTGCGTTAGTGACGTGTGGATGAAGGGGACGGTCACTCGGAACCTTCATCTCTCGTGGATATATACTGGCAGTCGTTATAAATACATTCATCTAATAGATGTTCCATGTTTTAATTGCTAGCCCGTGTTGCAGTGTTGCTGTGTGTGTGTGTGTGTGCCTGTGTGTGTGAAGCCGTGTGTGTGTGTGTGTGCAGGTTTACTTTGATGACGTAAAACATCGGTGTTTATTTAAAGGGTATTCATTGAGATAATTGGTCTGGCAGAGTTCGAACTAAGATCTAGAGCGTTTTCCTCGAGGTAAACCATGTCGTCTCACTTTCTACACATTTTAACAACCACCCACGTTTTTTACAACTCTTACCAAATATATTAGGAACATTTTTACCGGACATTTTCCCTCACTTTTGTCTTACTCTATCCCGAATTTCTTCATTGTTGTTTGCTTAACAACCCCACCAACAGCTTTTCTGAAGTGTTACCAAAATATGGATTTAATTTGCAAAGATGCTGATTGAAACTTACTCAGGTTAACTCTGATTATTTAAAATTCAAACTACATAATAAATTGCCAGATTCTTTAAAGAATATGGAATCATTATCAAAATTTAAAATTAAATTAAAAAACTTCCTATTGACAAAGCGTATTATTCTTTGGATGAGTATATGTCAACATGATGACGTGAACCAAGAAGGCATTTGTATTTATATTCAGTCGTTGGGTTTTGAAGGTTATGAATGTTAATAATAATATTTACAGCTTGACAATTTTTAATTATACTGACATATCTTCATCAAGATGCATTGTACTATATATATGTATTGTTCAATTATTCATATATGTCTCAACATTCTTCAATATTATAATGTGAACTTGTTTCCTGTTGATATTGTATCTGGATCCTTTTAGAGACAATACATTTATTATTATTATTATTATTTCTTTGAACACATTCCTGATATTTCAAGTTCAGGAACTATGTTCAGTTAGATGCGCAGTGCTATTAACAAATGCTGCTGGGCCAAATGTCACCACTTTTCAATGCCTGTTATTCCAGAATAATGATTTTCAGTATAAATGTACTTTTATCTCAGGATCATTTTGAATAAATTTGTTCAGAATTTCACAGATAATTCATACATGTATGATGCAAACTTATATCGAGGGGATTGTTGGTTGGACAACACATGAGTTTCAGAAATATATGAAAATAATAAAACATCATAAACCCGGGAAATATGCAATTTCAGAAACGAAAATGTTGACACTTAATTTGATTTGAATAGCTCCATGTGACCCGGGAGGCAGTGGGTATGTCGGAACCGGTTCGATCCCCGCCACCGTCCATCTTTACAGGGGTGCATCGTGGTTTCCCTCTGTAGTCTAGGCTAATGCCGGGATGGTTCCCACAATGTAGGCCACGGCCGTTTCCTTCCCACTATCCTTCCCATTACCCATGAAACCTTCATCTCATCATCCCATCATCTCATTAATCATTCATCCTACACCAATAGGTCTTAGTCATCATAACAGTGCGTCGTTAAAACTCAATATGAATATGAAAAAAAAAAAAAAAAAAAAAAAAATATATATAAATATATATGTATATATATATATTTATATATATATATATATATATATATATATATATATATATATATATATATATATATATCTATATCTATATATATATATATATATATATATATATATATATATATATATATTCATATATATATATATATATATATATATATATATATATATATATATATATACATATATATATATATATATATATATATATATATATATATATATATATATATATATATATATATATATATATATATATATAATTTGCAATGTTTTGAACAAAATATTGAAAAAATATCACTTTTTTTGAATTCAAATCTGTTTAGATAAAATTCATGACAGAGTTCTGAACCACCTGTATAAACAATCAATATGCACTTTGAAGAACCATTCGACGAGAAGAAGGTACAAGAACATGACTGGTTCAACACAGCCAGCACAGCTGGGTCCGGGTCCCCGAAGCCAAGTCCGCGATATTAATAAACAAAATCTCCCAAGCCACACAGATCCGCCATCAGCCTCCTCTTAACGGCACGCCTCCGGCGCACAACGGTATTGAATATTACCCGTCCCGAAGACCTGTTCGCACTTGGCAGACAGACGCCTCTCGGTGCGACGTCCGCAAATAGACGCTTGACGCCGCGACGCACGCGACATTCCGGCAGGCTTAGTCACACACGAGGGGTGCATGTCGCGCTGCACCCGCTCGGTGGTCGACCCACGCGCCGGGGGGGGGGACGCCACGTGGCATGCAGGGGGAAACAATAACCGTTTGATGGAATCATACATATATAATCATGTGTATATATATATATATATATATATATATATATATATATATATATATATATATAAAAATATATATTTATATATATATATATATATATATATATATATATATAAATATATATATATATATATATATATATATATATATATATATATATATATATATATATATAAATATATATAATATATATATATATATATATATATATATATATATATATATATATATATATATATATATATGTGAATATATATATATATATATATATATATATATATATATATATTTATATATATATATATATATTTATATATAAATATATATAATATATATATATATATATATATATATATATATATATATATATATATATATATATATATATATATATATAAATGTATATATATATATATATATATATTCATATATATATATATATATATATATATATATATATATATATATATATACATATATATATATATATATATATATATATATATATATATATATATATATATATATATATATATATATATATATATATATATATATATATATATGATTCTATTCCTATATAATTTACGGACTCATTTAATTAATTATTAATTATTAATTATTAATTATTAATTATTATTAATTATAATTATTAATTATTATTTATTATTATTCATTATTTATTATTTATTATTATTCATTATTATTATTATTATTTATTATTCATTTATTATTATTATTTATATTAATTATTATCTATTAATTATTAATTAATTATTAATCAATTATTTAATTATTTAATTAGATAATTTAATTTATTAATGGACGGGTGCCCCGTCCAAACGATCCTATCTTTCATCCATAGCCTTAATTGGGGAACAATGATTTTGTATCAAGTTTCGATGTTATTAAAAAAAATATATATTTAATTTAATATAATGATATAATTAAAATGATATAATAATATAATATAACAATAATATGATATATAATATCAAACTATATAATATATATAATATTTTCATAATATATAATATAATATGATATCATTCATATAATTTATATAATTTCTATATTTTTATTTTTAATTTTTATTCTATTTTATTTCTCAGGTAGCCCGTGTTAGCTCTTGTGGAAGGAAATATCGGGACTCCGTCTTCTCTGGCAACGTTTGTACAGGATGTGCCCTCGTTATTCTTATACTTAAATGCAGTGAGTAGGCCTACACATCATATGAGCCTAGATGTATAGTTACAATTAATATGGAATGAAAAGATATCATTATAATCATCAGTTGAATAATTATCATTTATACCTTCTTGAAGGTTCGAATAAATCTGTGTTTCCCTCTGTATTAGAATTTCGATATCTCATACCGCTCAAAAGTTATCACCAAAAAACTGCTGTTCTTCTAAATCGACTCCCATGGACTCATGTCAAAATGTTGTTTTCCTGTGACATGGATATTGGTTGTCTCTTGAACTGTGATATTTGGATCGCGGGCTGTCAAATTATCGAACATATAAACGATAACTATTCATTATTCATAAGCGACTTTGACATACTTTATATAATATCAATTCTGTAATGTTTTGCTTTTGTTGTACGATTCCAACTTTTGTTGAAAATATTAACCTTCAAACTGAATCGAATTTTCGTGCTTTTATTTTCCATTTGTTCATTTTCTGTTCGTTTCACATAGATGCATCACGCATCGTTTACTATCCACAGTTTCATGAACTCAAAAATACAAAAACACAAACGCAATCCGTCAGATGAAATGAATATATATATATATATATATATATATATATATATATATATATATATAAATATATATATATATATATATATATATATATATATATATATATATATATATATATATATATATAAATATATATATATATATATATATATATATATTTTTTTTTTAATAACATCGAAACTTGATACAAAATCATTGTTCCCCGATTAAGGCTAAAGATGAAAAGTAGGATCGTTTGGACGGGGCACCACAAGGGCGATCTTACCACCCCATTTTAAATGTTTAAAACCAATGAACTTCAACACCAGGACTGCGCTGTTGGTGACCATAACTTTTCGCCGCAGATAACAGTCTTTCAGTTTCCGAAAGTCCGGAACACATTAGTGAAAACCGTTTCTGTGATATATATATCCAAATGTATAATGAAATATGTATATAATATGTATGAATGTAATAATGTATAATATGTATAAATGAATATATACTTGATTTTATTGAACGAATTTAAGATGGTGCACTAAAGCACTACCGCATCAGGAAATGAAAATATGCTCAATTATTTTTGAATTATGAATTAATTTGCTTTTCAAATATCAAACTTCGTTTTGATTTGATTCGGGAGAAACCAGATTATAATGGCTGGGTCTTGGAAAATGTTGAAGCACCCACCGAAATGGGTGATTACCAGTATTTCAAATGGGTAAGTTATATCCGAGGGGTGAACAACCTGTAAATTTGGTTTACACCTGAGTATAGATTTTCTTTGGAATAGTTACAATTGAATACAAAATAAATAAATCACACACTATAGAGAAAATATACAGTGAGAAAAACACATTTGTCATCTGTATACTTTCGACAATAATATACGATTTGGGTTTGAATTGATTTTACTTATATCTTTATTTTATTTATTTATTCATCATTGTTTTCATACAGTGTAATATACTGTATACAGGTAGTGAGAATATAGAGCAGGAGCCCCGTAAAACATGTGCCTCACTACCCCTGTATGATAATATAAATTATAAATCATAAATTAGAACATAAAAAAAAAATTGATGATAGCTGCAAATGAATTGAAAATTAAAAAAACTAAATATGAGATACAAATGTCCAACATAATGCCCAATCTAACATATGTAAAGTTATAAGTACCGTAAAGTGGGGTGACTTTAACCCACTGGTGTGACTCTACCCTTTTGTTGGAAAAATATTCAAACTGCTACAAATGATGAAGTTTTATTTTTATCGTATCCATTCTGATACCGGTACGTATCTATCGAGATACTAAAAAATGGATACGATAAAATCAAAACTTTCTCATTTGTAGCAGTTTGAAACTTTTTCCAACAGAAGGGCAAAGTCACACCAGTGGGTTAAAGTCACCCTACTTTACTGTTATCTAATTAAGTGAGAATGTTACAAATTGTCTACAAAATGTACAAAAAACAATCATCTGTTCTCAAACTGACAGGTGAAGAGTTATAAATCTTCTTGTTGATTTCGGATATATTCGTATTTTCTACGTATTGTAATTCAGATATTCCATACCGTTCAAAAGTTACCACTACATATGAATACTTTATTAATGAAAAATAAAGTCTCCGCCTTACAAAAGGTTGCCCATTAGACACAGAATAATATAAAAATGAAAATAACATATTAATAAATAGAGCAAAATGACAATACAAAAGTGTTTGATGAATAAATTAATAATAATATTGGGCCATAATCTAGAAAATTGAATATTGTAATTGATCACCTATTTGGAATAAGAAGATGAAAAAATGAAATATTAAAAGAAAAAGGGAAAAAATATTCGAAAATGTTATTTGAAAGAGAAAAAAAAAATGCATATGATATAAAAGCGATAAATTCAGACCTACACACACGATTCATTCAAACCATATAAATGGTTTCTAAAAATTAAAATTGAGCCTTTCAAGGCTAGGAAGACTATACCATGAATAAAACTATTACTGATGTTAATAATATATTGCTACCGGCACAGTAGCTGAGTGGTTAGCTCACTTGCTTCATGCGAGCCGGGAGGTGAAGGGACATATCGGACCCGGTTCGATCCCTGCCACCGTCCATCTTGACAGGGGTTTTTCGTGGTTTCCCTCTGTAGTCTAGGCTAATCCCGTGATGGTTCCCACAATATAGGCCACGACCGCTTTCTTCCCACTATCCTTCCCATTACCCATAGAACCTTCATCTCATCATCCCACCATCTCATTAATCATTCATTCGACGCCAATAGATCTTAGTAATCATTACAGTGCGTCGTTAAAACCCAATATAGAAAAAATAAAAAAATAAAATCTTCTACAGAATTCAACAACACTTTGCCAAATGGCCTCCTATGTTTCTAACCGATGAACTATATGCATTCTCAGTGAACCACAATAAGTGTGTTTCGTAATGAAGTTGCATTCTCCATTTAATAGGTTAACGTCCCCAGAATTACTGCTGAACATGCTGAAATATAATTTACATCAACACTTGGACTCATCTCGCTCCTAATAATATCCTCCATTTACTAATAATCTATTATTGTCCTTGTTAGTAATTTCAAGGACTTTATGACCATTAATTATTTCTGCTGATTTATACTGAAACATTTTACAACATCTTTTTCTAAATATATGTCATGCATTAACAAGATAAATAGGTCATTCTGTCAACTTAACAAAACTCAGATATAATTGTTTTAGTTTGTGTAACTATGTAAAGGAAGACTTTTGAAGACGAGATTTACGTTAGTGAACACAACTACTTTTTTATAAATCGTTAAAGGACATCGCAACCTTGAAGCTTTAGATTTCAATGAATAGTGACGATATCCATTTCCTTATTTTAGAGAAAATTAAAAATCGTCATCTCAATTTCGAAACTTATAATCAATGTATTTGTCCTCCGGAGACAGTGAGTCGTGACGTAGGCATTACCTGACCCTGTATAGAAACATGAACAGAATCGAGTAATGTCTACGTCACGACTCAGGACAAGGGCCAGGTCCTGGAGGACAATTAAATATACTAGGCAAACGCGTTATGTGTTGCCGCGTTGATGGATGAGCTAGAACATATCACCTTATCTTTGGATTGGTTATTATATATATATCCACCTTGAGATCCAAACCATCACATCACTGCCATCCCATTTCCTGATTGATTTCTGTGATAATAAAGAAGGCTTTGTTTTAATCGTTCACAATTAATTGGTGACACCTGTTGCTTGGATTTAATTCTTATTTTAATAGCTTTGAGTGTTTTACGAAAATGACACTATATATTTTTTTACATCAAAACGGTTGATCTGATATGAGTGAAAGAATGGAATAATATGTATCAATATTATATTTAAATTCCCTGAGAATTTGAATTCTCTAGGATGAAATATTTTTAACGAATGTTTTCCTCTGGGTTATTCTTACGGGATTTTTGGAAACTTTGAAATGAGTTTTCTCAGAAGTGGTTGTACCGATTACTCCTGAAAACTATTTAGTATCGAATTAGATAATGACACTTCTGTATGCCAAGTTTCAACTGATTTTAAATTTTAGTTTGACATGTGGAGCGCGAACAAAAAAATAAAAGAAGCATTTTTTTTCGAGTATGGTGAAATTGAGTCTTCGCTTCGCTCATCCAACTATAATTTCTGAAATTGAGATGTTAATTTCTAGTTTTCTCTGAAATCATTGAAATAAATATCTTCCTTATTCGTTCAAATCTAGTTTCAGGGTGATGATGTCCTTTGAATATTCAAATCTCCAGCGAATTTCTCTACAACTAGGGAAACGCGGGATGCGCGTTGTGAGATGAGCTTAGAAGTATAGAAATGTAGAATGAAAAATATTCTGTCGGCTCAATTTACATCTACGGACCTTGGATTACCTCAAACGTCCAAATACCTTATCTACAACTTGTTGATATTTATAGTGCTGCCACCTGTCGCATATACACTTTGCAAAACCAATTGATCCAAATAATGTATAAAATGTACACGTTTATTGCGTTTCCTTTGTTATTTCACATCCAATTGTTGCAAAAATCTTTGAAAAGGTGTATGATAGTATTGTTAATATTCGACAAGAATTTGAGAGCTTTTGAAAAATTCTTGTTTTCCAATTATTTTTCCCTTGGGTTATTCTTATGAGGATTTTCCAAACTTTCCGATTATTTTCCGGAAAAATCTTCCGACCGATTCCTCTGAATAACAATATCAGCTTATTCTGGTATAACAGAAATATGTAGAAAAAGTTTCGAGTTGCTAGGTATTTTTTCCTGACTTGTATGCCGCGCACAAAATTACAAAAAAAACAAAAAAAAAACAACATAAAAACCAAGCCCATTTTTTTCGGCAAGTGAAATGGAATCTTCGCTACGCTCATCTAATTACTGAAGTTTTCACATCTATCCGGTTGGCAGCCTGTATGCCTTTCTCTCTCTAGCGTACTATCCGTGACGCTGCCACGATGACGTGGTAGGCCTGACTACGTCATCGGTCGGCTAATATTATCAAGTTGGCAAGGCTTGCTTGTGGAGGTGACAAGACGGAGATCATGCCTGAGATACAGTGGTGTAGTCCTGGAAATATCTGTGGGCGTGTTCTAAATTAAATGTGCCACTGTGCTGAATTCTTCTATTCATATACCGGTATGCATATTGTCAGCAAAGGAGAAAAATATACTCATTTTGTTTTGTAACCTTTAATCTTTTTGACCGAATACTGTTACATACAAACTATCTTTCCACACGTGTTATCAAAAAATTCGAGTAATTATCATTTTCGACAAATATTGTCTGCATCTTATGATATAATTGTCAATTTTTAGCTTGCACTGTTGAAATTTTTACTATAATCACTCATATTTGTGAATTCACCCTGGCGGGATCTTTTTGCTCAATGAAGACTGGGAACGACTTGAATGGATTATACATTACTAGTCAAACGCGAAATATGCGTTGTAAGATGAGCGAGATATCCGAATAAGGTATAAAAGTCGTTGAAGTAGTTCTACCCTTGCTACTTTATCGACTCTGGTATTCTACACACCTTGATATCTGAATAAGCTATAAAAGTCGTTAAAGTAGTTCTACTCCTGCCACTTCATTGACTCTGGTATTCTACACACCTTGACGCATATAAAAAATAATTCATTGTTGGTCAACTCTTGAATCTAGAAAGCAGTGAATCTTGACAACTTAATTCTGTCACAATTATTTTTTATGATATATTTTATGAATATTATCAGTCATTTTATTTTTTTCTTCAAAACGACTGATCAGAATTGCTTACAAAATCGTAATAATGTGTAAAATCCATGTATACACATTTAGAGAAAATTTCATCCCATTTGGAGCGATTTTATTTTTCAACATTTTCCGCCCAGCCAAATCTTATGGGGTTTTTAGAAACTTTGAGATGATTTTTCTCAAAATCGGTCCGACCGATTCATTCCAAAAACTATACAGTTCTAAGTTGGATGAGTTTGCGTGTACAAAAAATTTTTCATGTTGATCAGTCAACCCTTACGACCTGTGGAGTGCTTACAAAAAAAAAAAAAAAAAAAAACACACAGACAAAGCCCCATAAGAGTGGGATGGAGACTTCGCTACGCTCATCAACTGGGAAAACGCGTTATGTGTTGCCACGTTTATTTATTTATTTATTCAATATTTGTCCAAATTGGACACACATACCCATGTCGGACAACAATGGTTGGAGTGAACGTCATGTGGACCGTCATGATAATTAAAACAAGAACACACATAATTGAAATAAATTAACAACATATTATTTATAGGTTTACATTAATAACATTTGATATTGGTGAGGATATCTGTGATGAGCTGGAACATACCAAGTTATCTTTGGATTGGTTATTATATATATATATATATATATATATATATATACACCTTGAGATACAAACCATTACATCACTGCCATCTTATTTTATAATTAATTTCTATGATGATAAAAGAGGCTTTGTTTTAATCGTTCCCAATCAATTGGTGACACCTTTTGCTTGGATTCAATTGGTTTCTTAATAGCTTCGAGTGATTTAAAAAATTAGATTATATGTTTTTTAACATCAAAACGGCTGATCCGATTTGTGTGAAAGTTCGGGATAATGTGTATCGTTCTAATATTAAAATTCCCTGTGAATTTGAATTCTCTCGAAGGAAATATTTTTGACCAATTTTTTCCTCTTTGTTATTATTATGGGATTTTTGAAAACTTTGAAATGAGTTTTCTCAGAAGTGGTCCAACCGATTGATCCTCAAAACTATACAGTATCGAATTAAATGAGGACACTACCTTGTGTATGCCAAGTTTCAACTGATTTTGAAATTTCGTCTGACCTGTGGAGCGCGAAAAAAACAACATACAAAAAAAAAACGGTGATTTTTTCTCGAGTATGGTGAAATTGAGTCTTCGCTTCGCTCCTCCAATTTTAAAATATTAATTTTCCTTATTCGGGTTGGTATGGTCGTTAAAAATAAGGTTATTCCAGCCAATGTCATCATCTGCTATAGGCTTCTGTCAAGTAACAAATGACAAACAATAGTTACCATACCAATACAGTGAACTGGTGGACTACCAAACATTCTGATTGGTTAATTCCAACTGGTAGACATTGTTGTATGTCTCTTGCAGCAATGGTTGACGTCACTTGACAGAAGCCTCTAGGTTTGAATGCAAATTAAAACAAAACGTAGAACTTGATTTAGTTTTTAATTCCTTGAAAAGATGGTTGTCAGCTACTTCGGTGGGCTGAACGTCAGTTTTTTACATTTTGGCAAGGCACATACATTTAATGATGTTTACTCTTACAGTCCAAAGTAAATACGAAAACTTTAAAATAAACTTATAAACTCGGCCACTTTCATTTATTCTGTCTTTATAGTTGATGTTTTGAGAATATTGATATTTGAGTTATTCGCCTCCTTCAATTCCAACACGCTATACCGTTATTAGGCACTTTACTAACTGTACTTGAGCAAGAAGGAAGGTCGCAGCTCCCAACTTTACAGAACAAATATGACCTGTACACACGGGGCATTGTAGTGCCAATCCTACAGAGTTGAATCTCCTAGAGGCAGCCAGTGTTGTGTCGCTTACAAACAGATATCAATCCTACAGAGTTGAATCTCCCAGAGGCAGCCAGTGTTGGGTCGCTTAGAAATGGATGCCAATCCTACAGAGTTGAATCTCCTAGTGCCAGTGTTGGGTCGTTTAGAAATGGATGCCAATGCTACAGAGTTGAATCTCCTAGTGCCAGTGTTGGGTCGTTTAGAAACAGATGCCAATCCTACAGAGTTGAATCTCCTAGACGCAGCCAGTGTTGGGTCGCTTAGAAACAGATGCCAATCCCACAGAATTGAATCCTCTAGTGTCAGTGTTCAGACACGGATGACATCGCAGCAATGCGATGTTGATAAGTAAAATATTTTCATTTTTCAACTTCATTAAAGCCGTATCAAAGATCGGTAGCTCGGTCAGCTGAGGCACCGCTTCAGAAACTGAAGTCACCGTCGGGCGTGGGTTCGAGTCCTGCATGAGGCATGGGGTTTTGTAAGCGTTCTTCTGGGGTCGCTAAGCAACCAATAATCAGCAAGTATTTGAACAAGCCAAAAACAATCTGTTCGGGTCAGTTTGGGGTAGGTCAGGTTGGACTCAAATCAACTCAAATAGGTTGTAATTCAGTTCAGTTCTGTCTGCGCGCAACAACAACAACAACAACAACAACAACAACAACAACAACAACAGCAAAAGCGGCTGCCGTGTCGGCTCGAGACGTGCGTGACACGCTGCGAGCGGGTGTCCCGGCGACATGGAACGTGCGTGACACACGGGCGACTGACAATGGGGCGATTGTAGCAACTGCTTGCATGAATAAATGATGAAGTGAAGCAACGAACGTTTTATGCCAGTGTTTATCTTATTATGATACATTATAATTATAATCTCATTTGAATGATGATATATTATATTCATGAGCTTATTGTGTCATGATCGAACTTTAATAAATGTGGCATTTATTCTGTATCTCCACATCAACAACTTGAAGATTTTTTCCATCCTGGCTGATGGTTTCTCGTGGTTTCCCTCAGTCTGAGGGATTTTTCATTCACAAGTTCAATCAGTCACGACCGTGTACAATTGAGAAATAATAAAATAATTATATACGATATAACAGAAAAAAATCGAAACACAATGATCAATTTCAAAATTCAAGAAGAAAGAGATTCAAGATTTTTTCTCCCCATTGTGAATGTTTGAATTGCTTTCTAACCCTGAAATTTTTACCACAATATTCATTGTTTGTTAATTGAGTTATCTTATTTTCAACTAGGCAAACGCGTTATGTGTTGCCGCGTTGATGGATGAGCTGGAACATTTCAACTTATCTTTGGATTGGTTATTATATATATATACACGTTGAGATCCAAACCATTACATCACTGCCATCTTATTTTCCATTAATGATTTCTATGATAATAAAGAAGGCTTTGTTTTAATCGTTTACAGAGAGGTGACACCTGTTGCTTGATTTAAATGGTTTCTTAATAGCTTTGGGTGATTTGAAAAATTGGATTATATATGTTTTACTCAAAACGGCTCATTTGATTGGACTGAAAGTTCGGAATAAGGTGTGTGATTATTAAATTAAAATTTCCTGAAAATTTGAATTTTTTCAAAGGAAATATTTTTGACGAATGTTTTTCTCTGGGTTATTCTCATGGGATGTTTGAAAACTTTGAAATGGGTTTTCTCAGAAGTGATACAACCGATTGCGCCTCAAAACTATACAGTATCGAGTTAGATAAGGACACTTGTGTGTGCCAAGTTTCAACTGATTTTGAATTTTCGTTCGACCTGTGGAGCGCGAAAAAAAAAAAAAAAAAAACAGGCACTTTTTTTCGGGTATGGTGAAATTGAGTCTTCGCTTCGCTCATCCAATTATTCTTTGGGGTGGTGAGATTGCTCTTGTGGTGCCCCGTCCAAACGATCCTAAACTTTAATCCATAGCCTTAATTGACCACTAGTGATGGGCGTGGCTTTTCGGCAGGCCACCTAGATCTATACTGGGCATTTAGAGATACTCTGATAGGCAATATCAATTTACCCACATAACAAACAGCCCATTTGATTGGATGTTTTGTTTTGTGACGATTGTGGGCGGGTCAATCACTAGTCGTCAATTGGGGAACAATGATTTTGTATCAAGTTTCCATGATATTGGGAAAAAAAAATCATTATAAGATTTGGTGGCCCATAAACTGGATAATTGATGAGATTGGCCAGTAAAGACACGGATCTGGTGTATGGGTATCTGATGAGACGGTGGATGTGATTTGAAACGAAGGTTTCTAGTTTCTGGTGGAAGGGCCAGGTTCAAAACGAAAACTAAACAAAAAGTTCCATTTAATTATATTTCTTCAGCCACCATCTATCTAATTAGGTCATAATTAAAATATTCCATGATTAACTTAAAAGTTTATTCTCGTTCGTACCAGTATATACTGCTATAAAATGTTAATTGAAAAAGTAAAATCACATGAAAATAATTCATTATAAACATCGGATTAGCTTAATTATTCATGAGAATAATTATTTCTATATATTTTAATTACTAGGAAAACGTCATATATGCGTTGTTAAACGAGTGAATAGTAATAGTATGTCGACTTTTATGGCCAAACTTTTGCCTGCATTCGCCAATTGGGTGACATTTAATTCAGAAATGGGTAAAAACCGCCTCGAGTGGTACCAATTTAGCACATTTTATGGCTTTTCTTCAAAATGACTCACCCGATCAAACTGAAAGTTTTCAGAAACGTGTATCAGAATGTAACCCAACTTAACGCAAAATTTCATCTCATTTGAAAATAAAAATATTTCCCTCTTTTCCGCCGTGTTATGGGCGTTATGGCCGTGTAATGGATATTTTTGAAATTTCTAAAATTCATAAAAAAAAAGTTGACATCCGATATTGCCACAAAACTATACAGATCTAAGTTATATGAGGAACCATAACGAAAAAAAGTTTGAAGTTGATAGCTGTAGCCGCTTGACCTGTGGAGAACCGATAAAAAACCATAAAAAAAAAACATAAAAACGAACACCTATTTTTTTCAGTATGTCAAATTGAATCCTCGCTAAAGCTCGTCTAATTATTATTAGCGATGTTGTTAAAACATCATCTAAACTTGCCACAAAGCCACTGTTTCCCTCTGAGGGCAAAGGATGAAAGTTCAGGATAGTTTGTACGGGGCACCACAAGGGCGATCTCTTACCATCCTGCAGTAATAGTTAGATGTTATATAGCTCATTCAACACGCTGAAGAATTATAATAATATCGACTCACTATAATGATAACCAAGATGGCGTCGAATGGATGATTGATGAGATGATGGGATGATGAGATGAAGATTTCTCATGTAATGGGAAGGACAGTGGGAAGGAAGCGGTCGTGGCCTATATTAAAGGAACCATCCCAGCATTAGCCTATAGACTATAGAGGAAAACCACGAAAAAAACCCCTTGAAGATGGACAGTGGCACGGATCGAACTAGGTCCGATATGCCCCTCACTCACCGGATCACATGAAGCGAGTGCGCTAATTACTCCATGTGCCCGTGATAAGTGATGGGATGGAGATCAATTCTAAAGTGTGTCGGAAAAAAAAAGTTTCCAATTTTTTGTTCTTCATATTTCTATACAAATATTGATATTAAATGAACCCTCTCTTCACACATTATCACCTGCTCATTCGTACCCCCGTATAACCTAGCTATTGGTGGGGTCGTTAAGCAACCAATAATCATCAATCACATATAAAACAGTCATCTTTGTTTCTCTTGTGTTGGTATGTAGTGCATATGGGACAGCTCATAAAACATTAAAGGCGTACTAAACTGGCTTGATCGATTACGTCACGGATTGATGTCGTCACAAAGTGTCGGTTTAATTAAATATGAATGAATCAAGTAGCGAGCGGAGCGCATGCGTGCTCTGATTGATACTTCATTAGGGCAACCTAGGCGCGTCGAATCCTTTTGGCAACCATAAGGGTGATAATGCTGTGACACGGCTAGGGGAAAACAGACCTTAAGAGGCCGCTGGCGCTCGTATTTCACGCCGCAAACTCTCACGGCCGTAAGTTTTGAGATATCAATATGATTGTTTTTGCATTCTGTTAATAATTGAAAAACTGAGGTTATCGCATTCACAGAATTTTGAACAAAAAATTTGTAATTTTTCAAATTCTTCAAATGGAAAATGAAAAAATTTCTAGTTTACGAAAACCTAGATACATATTTTTGAATACCGAAAAAAAATATAGACTGTGAAATATATCAAAAGTGTGAGTAAGGGAATTAACGGCGTTTACGTGAATATGAGTTCGGCGGGCTAGTCTATAGGTTGCGCCTAGCACACGATGCATGTTGAACTCGAGTCTGAAGCGAGCGAACAACGATCCCATGCAGAGCACCTGCGGCCTCTTAAGAGTCCACGGGAGTCGATTTAGCGAAATATCCGTTTTTTGGCCATAATTTTTGAACGGTATGAGATATCGAAATCCTAATATGCGAGAAACACAGATAATCATAATAGCTTCAAGATGATATAAGTTATGACTATTCAAGTCATGTCGCATAACTGTCAAGCGTATACAGCTAAAAAAAACACAATTTTTTCTGTATACGCTCGACAGTTATACGACATGACTTGAATAGTCATAACTTATATCATCTTGAAGCTATTATAATTATCTGTGTTTCTCGCGTATTAGAATTTCGATATCGCATACCGTTCAAAAGCTATCACCAAGAAACTGATATTTCGCCAAACGGACTCCCATGGCCTCTTAACCGGCTGGTCGATTCGAATGGGAGTAGAATAAACTGGGGGCCACTATATTATTCAACTGGTTCGAACTCGGTCAAACCTGTATTCATTGTATTCTGTTGTGTTCCTCAGTCCAAATGTCGTCAGAGAGAAACAACTCGATGTATTCACTTCTGAACAGCACACTTGCGGGCTCATGGCATTGTTCTAGAGAAGATTCAAATGTAATCATCAAAATGATTCATAATGATTTTGAATGATTTTAATGCAATCAAATGATTATGATGATTCAAATATTGTAAATAACAAAAGATCTAGATTTGTAAATGAACGATATAACTTTTCCAAATTTGTTTTTTCAGCTAAATTCGATCGGAAAGTAATCGGCCACAGAAAAAGTGTGACTCAGCATTATTAGACGAGCTTCAATGAGAATCCAATTTGACATACTTAAAAAAATTGGTGTTCGTTTCTATGTTTTTTTAAATGTTTTTTTTGTCGGTTCTCCACAGGTCAAACGGCTACAGCTATAAACTTCAAACTTTTTTCATCTAACTTAGATCTGTATAGTTTTGTGGCAATATCGGGTGGTAGGCTAATTTTTATTTTCATGAATTTTAGAAATTTCAAAAATACTCATTAGAATAACACGTTGGGAAAAAATAAAATCATTTTCATTTAAAAAAAAAAGAATTTTTGTGTGAAGTTGAATTACATCTTGATACACATTTCTGGAAATTATCAGCTTGATTGGGTCAGCCATTTCGAAGAAAAAACATGAAATGTGCTAAATTGGTACCACTCGAAGCAGTTTGTACCCATTTATAACTTAGATGTCACTCAATTGGCGAATTTAGGCAAAAGTTTGGCAAAGAAGTCGACATACTATTACTATCCGCTCGTCTAACAACGGATATATAGCGTTTTCCTAGTTATTCATTAATTTAGATGTTCCAAAGCTGTTAATGTGAAATGGATAAATGAAATCCACGCATAACTCGATGTTGATATTTTATAGACTGTACGTGAAATATCTCTCTATATGTTAACTTGAGATCACATTAAGGCCCGGTATTACTAACGTGGGAGTAGCTCCAACTGGCAGATAAAAGTTGTTATCACCATGGTTACCTGGGATATTTGTTTTCACCAACTGTCAGATAACTGCTGACTGGACTTGGTAATACCGGACCTAAGCAATATTCAAATGCATCTTGAAAAATATTTACCGATATATTACATAACATATATTATATATGATGTTATATGATATATGATATATATATATATATATATATATATATATATATATATATATATATATATACATATATAAATATATATATATATATATATATATATATATATATATATATTATATATATTATATATGATTATATATATATATATATATATATATATATATATATATATATATATATATATATATATATATATATATATATATGTATACGAGGGGTGGGTTGACAACTTGACATTTCAGTGTACACCTGATTTTTGTTTTTATCATTCTCCGTATTTTTCCTGCTTTTCTCTACTTTTCTTGATTTTTTCCATTTTTCATTTTTTCTAAATTTTTCAATTATGGCGGTTTTTTCTATTTTCTCCATTTTTTTGTGGTTCTTGTGATTTTTTTCATTCATCGTGATTATTTTTCTCGTGATTTTTTCGATTTTTTTTTATTTGTTTAATTTTTCGTTATTTTTTTTCATTTTTTTTATTTTTCGTTTTTTTTCGATTCTTCGTGATTTTTTTCATTCTTTTCAAAGTGTACACCTGATTTTTTTAGTTGTTAACCCCTCGTATATATATATATATATATATATATATATATATATATATATATATATATATATATATATATATATATATATATATATATATATATATTATATAGATAATATATATAACTAGAAGATAATATACATAGAAACTTCACTTACAGCCTTTGAAAACATTGGTACTAAAATAAATGTTGATTTTCTGGCCTACACTGAACCGTCAATCAGGAGATCGGGGTTCGATTCCCGCCATCCCGATCTCTCGAATGACAGTTCAGTGTATTAACCACGTGGCCACTCGTCTCAGTACCCTCACTAAACTAGATATACCTCCATAAGTACGCATGTAAACATTACTGATGTTGATACAAATAGTTTATAAACAAACCAAAACAACAAGACCCTGCGGGTCAATACCGCGTGGTTAGGTTTAACGGCAACAAGTGGGGGGCAGTAAACATTCTGGCGAATATTATTTCTGATACCGGTACTCATGTCATTCACAATAAATCCCTTTCACATTCAGCATATATTCAAACATAATATTCTCTACTATTCTAATATTTATTTATTCAATTTTCATCCAGAGATGACGTCACATTCACATCATCTTACGAGGTTATGATGATTTATGTTGTTACGTATATGAATAGTCAAAAAATAAATTCGTCACATAGTCACAACATATAAAAAATCGAAGTTCAACGAGGTCCAAAACGGACGTTAAACAGGAGAAATATTACACTAGAACAATTGATATTACTTGTCAATATAAGAGAAAGAGTATGCAAACCCACGTCATGGCCTTCTCCGTCCTCGTCCGCTCGATCCCATGGCCTTGGCGGGGAGGGGGGGGGGGGGGGATGGGGGTACGTAGACGTATATGGGGACCACACAATACGCTCTTGTAAGAACATATTTGTGCCTCAGTTTAATTGAAATAGATCCATTTATATACAATGGGCCGTCAGCCCGTCACTATCAAGCACGGCCACGGAGAACAACTGCATCTTCACGACCCAACACCAACAATTATTATATTTACTGAAACCATGGATAAGAATTACCTTACCCGAGAGCCGATAGCGACATAGGCTCGTCACAATCTCGGCGCCATATTGGACATTTACAAATAGAATCCAAGCAAGGCATTCTATATTATCACTGATAATGTCCAAAATGTGGGAAACTTCCCGGTTTACAAAGCGTTGTGAAGCGGTGATCGGTCAATTCCAACTGGTGGACATTGTTGTCCGTCTCTTTCAACAATGGGTGACGTCACTTGACAGAAGTCTATAGGCACGTGAAAAACGACAAACAATAGTTACCATAGCAATACAGCGAACTGGTGGATCGGTCAATTCCAACTGGTGGACATTGTTGTCCGTCTCTTGCAACAATGAGTGATGTCACTTGACAGAAGTCTTATACAATCATTATCAATGTATACAAGATCACAATATTCCCTGCCATCGCAACTGATCTCACTCCACCGCGACCCCATGCAAGTTACGATGACCCCCCGACTCGATACAATATACAAGCTGGGTCAGGGGTAGCGGGAGGGGTTGGGGGGGGGGGGGGGTAGGGGGAAAGGAATAGGGGAAGGGGTAAGCGTCAGGCTGAACCTGAGAACTAGATTCCAACGAGTACTGTCAATATTTATTTCCCTAATTTCACAGACAACTAGAAATAATAATCTTATTTCAGAAATTAAAATGAATATTTTTGTTCTCCAGAGAGACCATGAGTCATGACTTGGGCATAACCGATTCTGTATCGAAACAAGAACAGTATAGAGTAATGTTTACGTCACGACTTGGAAGAAAGGTCAGGTCTTGGAGGACAAATTGATAAATTTTATCTCCTGAAATTGAGAAGATGATTGAATGGGAAACAATGGCTTTACGTTAAGTTTCCGATGCTGATGGAAAAAAAATCGGAGATGAATAATTCGTTTATTTGAATAAATATTCTAATATACTCTATCATATATATATATATATATATATATATATATATATATATATATATATATATATATATATATATATATATATATATGTATATATATATATATATATATATGAAAAAAAAAAAAAAAATATATATATATATATATATAAAAAAAAAAAATATATATATTTATATATATATATATATATATATATATATATATATATATATATATATATATATATACATATATATATATATATATATATATATATATATATATATATATATATATATATATATATATATATATATACATATATATATATATATATATATATATATATATATATATATATATATATATATATATATATATATATATATCGTTAGGATTGCTAAAACGATTGTACTTTACATCCATTGCCTTAATTGGGGAATAATGATTTTGCATCGAGTTTTGATGTTATTAAAAAATAATAAATATATGAATTTAATTACATTTATATTTGCTTATTAAATAAATTGAATAATGGATAATTACCTAATCAAATGCGAGTTATTTTTCTCTAGGATGCGTTCTACCGTGGCTCGATCCACCTCTCATGACAGCAAGTGTAGCATATATTGTCGAGAGATGGAATTCACAGCGCGTCTTGTTTTAATTATACTTCTTCTGCGATAATCCGTTACGTTTCGGTGACACTTTGTGCTCGGAATTCTCGCAGCAGCTGTGACGTCAGTGGGCTGCTTATGTTTGTATTTCGTAAGAAAAGTCAATGAATCTTCAAGCTATTTCGGATTAGAAATTAATCAAAAATTCCGATTATATAAATAGATGGTGATTTGATCGTTGCGTTAATCACGGATTAAAAACAGCAATACACAACTAACGCTCAGTTTTACGAAATTATATTCAGGTACAGTATTACCAAGGCTAGTTAGTATTTATCTGAGAGTTGATGAAAAAAAAATAACATAGGTAACCATGGTGATAATAAGTTTGAACTGTCAGATAAAGGCTAACTGGATTTGGTATTACCGGGCTCTGGTGAATTTATTTATCACTAGGAAAACGCCATATATGCGTTGTTGGACGAGCGGATAGTAATAGTATGTCGACTTTTTTGCCAAACTCTTGCCTACATTCGCCAATTGGATGACATTTACGATATAAATGGGTAAAACTATAATTATATATTATATTTATATAATGGAACTACGAAGTGATGATGAGTGAAAGGACATTCACAAAAACCCATGCCTTATGCGGGATTCGAACCCACGCCCAACGGTGACTTCAGCTGTTTCTGAAGCGGTGCCTCAGCTGACCGAGGAGCTACCGAGGACGACTCAATTCACTTGTATGTAACGGCCCGAGTGAGATAAAAATCAATGAAAAAAATATCGAGTGTTACTGTTACATACAACTGATCATTCCAATTGAGTTATCAAAAAATTTGATTCATTAGAATTTCCGCCAAATATTGTCTGCATCTTCTGATGTATCTGTTCATTTTGTATCTTGCACTTTTCAAGTTTTCATGATCTTTTATATCTGTGCAATCACCCTGGCGGGAACTTTTCGCCCTATAGCGAATGGGTCCGCCTTAAACATAGCTAAATGTCGTGGGTAATTAGTTTTCGAGGAAACTTAGTTATATTTCAGTGGTTATGGTTCAGCTATTTCGCCGCATTGAAGTAAAACAGTGGCGCAACAATGGTATCGATCCCTGAGAAGAGTAGTCTGCTCATCTTGAACACATTAGGCGTGTAGAAGAGAGCCAAGACACACTGATAGCTTGTCTGTCAATCATAATACTGGTTCATCTCGTAGGAAAACAGAGGAAGACGTTTTAGCTTCTTGCTTTGGCCGCATGCCATGTTGAGTCCAGTAGACATGTAGTTACTGTTGTCACTCGGAGTACAGCTAGACGATGTAGTGCTACCAACCTATCTTTTATATTAGGTTTAACGACGCACTGTACTGATGACTGAGATCTATTGGCGTCGGTGAATGATATATGTGATGAGGGGATGATGATACGAAAGGTTATTTTAATAGGTGTTTTTGGATAGTGGGAAGGAGTCGGTCGTGACCTGTTGTCAAGGAACCATCCTAGTATTGACTTGAACGACAGAGGGAAACTAAGATGTACCTCTGTCAGGATGATCGACCATGGCGGGAATCTCCTGAATGATGGTTCAGTGTATTAACCACTCGACCACTCGTCTCAGTCCAACCTATTTTATCATAATATAAAGAAGGTGCTCCAACTCACACACTAATAACATGGACGGTATCTGTGGTTTCTTGCGGTCAGTTCAGAGCCAAAGGTCCCGATTACCTGACACGATTTAGCGGATTCCCCTGTGAACTAGATGTAGATAAGAGTGGCTACGGTACCAGTGGCATTGTTGTTTTAGATAGTTCAACATGAAAGCGATAGTTGCGCTACAGGCAATCGGGACCCTGGTTTCAGGAACTGACCCCGGAAATATTTCACTTTGAAGACCCTAGTTGGGTCACCTCTTTTATATTATGATAAAATGGGTCGTTGATAGGAGTTGGAATAGGAGTTGACGAGTAAACTAGGCAAACGCGTTATGTGTTGCCGCGTTGATGGATGAGCTAGAACATATCGACTTATCTTTGGATTGGTTATTATATATATATATACACCTTGAGATCCAAACCATCACTTCACTGCCATCTTATTTTTCATTATTGATTTCTATGATAATAAAGAAGGCTTTGTTTTAATCGTTTACAGAGAGGTGACACCTGTGGCTTGGATTTAATTGGTATCTTAATAGCTTTGAGTGATTCAAAAAAATTACATCACATATTTTTTTACATCAAAACGGCTGATACGATTTGAGTGAAAGTTCGGAATAATGTGTATCAATATTATATTAAAATTCTCTGAGAAATGTCTCGGATGAAAATTATTTCACGAATATTTTCCTCTTGGTTATTCTAATGAGATTTTTGAAAACTTCAAAATGAGTTTTCTCAGAAGTGGTTCAACCGATTGCGCCTCAAAACTATACAGTATCGAGTTAGATCATGACAATTGTGTATGCCAAGTTTCAACTGATTTTTAATTTTCCTTCAACCTGTGGAGCGCAAAAAAAAGGCACTTTTTTTTCGGGTATGGCGAAATTGAGTCATCGCTTCGCTCATCCAAAAATCATCGATAGAGTAAAATGAGTGATCAGTAAGAACCTCTTCAAGTATTTGTTTAAAAATATTGTTTTCCTTTGCGCGTAAGTTTAAGTTAAGAAATAATCTCATTTCAACTGTGAACCAGGCTTTAGCAACAAAATGAAACATGGATCAATCTGATATCGTGCAAAGTACGGCGTGATACATCACGGCGTGATGGCTTACACGCCTGGCAGTTAGCCGAATGCCACGCGGATATCGTGCAAAGTACGGCGTGATACATCACGGCGTGATGGCTTACACGCCGGGCAGTTGGCCTAATGCCACGCGGATATCGTGCAAAGTACGGCGTGATACATCACGGCGTGATGGCTTACACGCCTGGCAGTTGGCCTAATGCCACGCGGATATCGTGCAAAGTACGGCGTGATACATCACGGCGTGATGGCTTACACGCCTGGCGGTTGGCCAAATGCCACGCGGATATCGTGCAAAGTACGGCGTGATACATCACGGCGTGATGGCTTACACGCCTGGCAGTTGGCCTAATGCCACGCGGATATCGTGCAAAGTACGGCGTGATACATCACGGCGTGATGGCTTACACGCCTGGCAGTTGGCCTAATGCCACGCGGATATCGTGCAAAGTACGGCGTGATACATCACGGCGTGATGGCTTACACGCCTGGCAGTTGGCCGAATGCCACGCGGATATCGTGCAAAGTACGGCGTGATACATCACGGCGTGATGGCTTACACGCCGGGCAGTTGGCCGAATGCCACGCGGATATCGTGTAAAGTACGGCGTGATACATCACGGCGTGATGGCTTACACGCCTGGCAGTTGGCCTAATGCCACGCGGATATCGTGCAAAGTACGGCGTGATACATCACGGCGTGATGGCTTACACGCCTGGCAGTTGGCCTAATGCCACGCGGATATCGTGCAAAGTACGGTCGTGATACATCACGGCGTGATGGCTTACACGCCTGGCAGTTGGCCGAATGCCACGCGGATATCGTGCAAAGTACGGTCGTGATACATCACGGCGTGATGGCTTACACGCCTGGCAGTTGGCCTAATGCCACGCGGATATCGTGCAAAGTACGGCGTGATACATCACGGCGTGATGGCTTACACGCCTGGCAGTTGGCCTAATGCCACGCGGATATCGTGCAAAGTACGGCGTGATATGTCACGGCGTGATGGCTTACACGCCTGGCAGTTGGCCGAATGCCACGCGGATATCGTGCAAATTACGGCGTGATACATCACGGCGTGATGGCTTACACGCCTGGCAGTTGGCCTAATGCCACGCGGATATCGTGCAAAGTACGGCGTGATATGTCACGGCGTGATGGCTTACACGCCTGGCAGTTGGCCTAATGCCACGCGGATATCGTGCAAAGTACGGCGTGATATGTCACGGCGTGATGGCTTACACGCCGGGCAGTTGGCCTAATGCCACGCGGATATCGTGCAAAGTACGGCGTGATACATCACGGCGTGATGGCTTACACGCCTGGCAGCTGGCCTAATGCCACGCGGATATCGTGCAAAGTACGGCGTGATACATCACGGCGTGATGGCTTACACGCCTGGCAGTTGGCCTAATGCCACGCGGATATCGTGCAAAGTACGGCGTGATACATCACGGCGTGATGGCTTACACGCCTGGCAGATGGCCGAATGCCACGCGGATATCGTGCAAAGTACGGCGTGATACATCACGGCGTGATGGCTTACACGCCTGGCAGTTGGCCTAATGCCACGCGGATATCGTGCAAAGTACGGCGTGATACATCACGGCGTGATGGCTTACACGCCTGGCAGTTGGCCTAATGCCACGCGGATATCGTGCAAAGTACGGCGTGATACATCACGGCGTGATGGCTCACACGCCTGGCAGCTGGCCGAATGCCACGCGGATATCGTGCAAAGTACGGCGTGATACATCACGGCGTGATGGCTGACACGCCTGGCAGCTGGCCGAATGCCACGCGGATATCGTGCAAAGTACGGCGTGATACATCACGGCGTGATGGCTTACACGCCTGGCAGTTGGCCGAATGCCACGCGGATATCGTGCAAAGTACGGCGTGATACATCACGGCGTGATGGCTCACACGCCTGGCAGCTGGCCGAATGCCACGCGGATATCGTGCAAAGTACGGCGTGATACATCACGGCGTGATGGCTCACACGCCTGGCAGCTGGCCGAATGCCACGCGGATATCGTGCAAAGTACGGCGTGATACATCACGGCGTGATGGCTTACACGCCTGGCAGTTGGCCGAATGCCACGCGGATATCGTGCAAAGTACGGCGTGATACATCACGGCGTGATGGCTCACACGCCTGGCAGCTGGCCGAATGCCACGCGGATATCGTGCAAAGTACGGCGTGATACATCACGGCGTGATGGCTTACACGCCTGGCAGTTGGCCGAATGCCACGCGGATATCGTGCAAAGTACGGCGTGATACATCACGGCGTGATGGCTCACACGCCTGGCAGCTGGCCGAATGCCACGCGGATATCGTGCAAAGTACGGCGTGATACATCACGGCGTGATGGCTCACACGCCTGGCAGCTGGCCGAATGCCACGCGGATATCGTGCAAAGTACGGCGTGATACATCACGGCGTGATGGCTTACACGCCTGGCAGCTGGCCGAATGCCACGCGGAAATCGTGCAAAGTACGGCGTGATACATCACGGCGTGATGGCTGACACGCCTGGCAGCTGGCCGAATGCCACGCGGATATCGTGCAAAGTACGGCGTGATACATCACGGCGTGATGGCTTACACGCCGGGCAGTTGGCCTAATGCCACGCGGATATCGTGCAAAGTACGGCGTGATATGTCACGGCGTGATGGCTTACACGCCGGGCAGTTGGCCTAATGCCACGCGGATATCGTGCAAAGTACGGCGTGATACATCACGGCGTGATGGCTTACACGCCGGGCAGTTGGCCTAATGCCACGCGGATATCGTGCGAAGTACGGTCGTGATATGTCACGGCGTGATGGCTTACACGCCGGGCAGTTGGCCTAATGCCACGCGGATATCGTGCAAAGTACGGCGTGATACATCACGGCGTGATGGCTTACACGCCGGGCAGTTGGCCTAATGCCACGCGGATATCGTGCAAAGTACGGCGTGATATGTCACGGCGTGATGGCTTACACGCCGGGCAGTTGGCCTAATGCCACGCGGATATCGTGCAAAGTACGGCGTGATACATCACGGCGTGATGGCTTACACGCCGGTTAGTTGGCCTAATGCCACGCGGATATCGTGCAAAGTACGGCGTGATATGTCACGGCGTGATGGCTTACACGCCTGGCAGTTGGCCGAATGCCACGCGGATATCGTGCAAAGTACGCCGTGATACATCACGGCGTGATGGCTTACACGCCTGGCAGCTGGCCGAATGCTACGCGGATATCGTGCAAAGTACGGCGTGATATGTCACGGCGTGATGGCTTACACGCCGGGCAGCTGGCCGAATGCCACGCGGATATCGTGCAAAGTACGGCGTGATACATCACGGCGTGATGGCTTACACGCCGGGCAGCTGGCCGAATGCCACGCGGATATCGTGCAAAGTACGGCGTGATACATCACGGCGTGATGGCTCACACGCCTGGCAGCTGGCCGAATGCCACGCGGATATCGTGCAAAGTACGGCGTGATACATCACGGCGTGATGGCTTACACGCCTGGCAGCTGGCCGAATGCCACGCGGATATCGTGCAAAGTACGGCGTGATACATCACGGCGTGATGGCTGACACGCCTGGCAGCTGGCCGAATGCCACGCGGATATCGTGCAAAGTACGGCGTGATACATCACGGCGTGATGGCTTACACGCCGGGCAGTTGGCCTAATGCCACGCGGATATCGTGCAAAGTACGGCGTGATATGTCACGGCGTGATGGCTTACACGCCGGGCAGTTGGCCTAATGCCACGCGGATATCGTGCAAAGTACGGCGTGATACATCACGGCGTGATGGCTTACACGCCGGGCAGTTGGCCTAATGCCACGCGGATATCGTGCGAAGTACGGTCGTGATATGTCACGGCGTGATGGCTTACACGCCGGGCAGTTGGCCTAATGCCACGCGGATATCGTGCAAAGTACGGCGTGATACATCACGGCGTGATGGCTTACACGCCGGGCAGTTGGCCTAATGCCACGCGGATATCGTGCAAAGTACGGCGTGATATGTCACGGCGTGATGGCTTACACGCCTGGCAGTTGGCCTAATGCCCCGCGGATATCGTGCAAAGTACGGCGTGATACATCACGGCGTGATGGCTTACACGCCGGGCAGTTGGCCTAATGCCACGCGGATATCGTGCAAAGTACGGCGTGATATGTCACGGCGTGATGGCTTACACGCCTGGCAGTTGGCCGAATGCCACGCGGATATCGTGCAAAGTACGGCGTGATACATTACGGCGTGATGGCTTACACGCCTGGCAGCTGGCCGAATGCTACGCGGATATCGTGCAAAGTACGGCGTGATATGTCACGGCGTGATGGCTTACACGCCGGGCAGCTGGCCGAATGCCACGCGGATATCGTGCAAAGTACGGCGTGATACATCACGGCGTGATGGCTTACACGCCGGGCAGCTGGCCGAATGCCACGCGGATATCGTGCAAAGTACGGCGTGATACATCACGGCGTGATGGCTTACACGCCGGGCAGCTGGCCGAATGCCACGCGGATATCGTGCAAAGTACGGCGTGATACATCACGGCGTGATGGCTTACACGCCGGGCAGCTGGCCGAATGCCACGCGGATATCGTGCAAAGTACGGCGTGATATATCACGGCGTGATGGCTTACACGCCGGGCAGCTGGCCGAATGCCACGCGGATATCGTGCAAAGTACGGCGTGATACATCACGGCGTGATGGCTTACACGCCGGGCAGTTTGCCTAATGCCACGCGGATATCGTGCAAAGTACGGCGTGATACATCACGGCGTGATGGCTTACACGCCGGGCAGTTGGTCGAATGCCACGCGGATATCGTGCAAAGTACGGCGTGATAATATATCACGGCGTGATGGCTTACACGCCGGGCAGTTGGCCTAATGCCACGCGGATATCGTGCAAAGTACGGCGTGATATATCACGGCGTGATGGCTTACACGCCGGGCAGCTGGCCGAATGCCACGCGGATATCGTGCAAAGTACGGCGTGATACATCACGGCGTGATGGCTCACACGCCTGGCAGCTGGCCGAATGCCACGCGGATATCGTGCAAAGTACGGCGTGATACATCACGGCGTGATGGCTTACACGCCTGGCAGTTGGCCGAATGCCACGCGGATATCGTGCAAAGTACGGCGTGATACATCACGGCGTGATGGCTCACACGCCTGGCAGCTGGCCGAATGCCACGCGGATATCGTGCAAAGTACGGCGTGATACATCACGGCGTGATGGCTTACACGCCTGGCAGTTGGCCGAATGCCACGCGGATATCGTGCAAAGTACGGCGCGATACATCACGGCGTGATGGCTCACACGCCTGGCAGCTGGCCGAATGCCACGCGGATATCGTGCAAAGTACGGCGTGATACATCACGGCGTGATGGCTCACACGCCTGGCAGCTGGCCGAATGCCACGCGGATATCGTGCAAAGTACGGCGTGATACATCACGGCGTGATGGCTTACACGCCTGGCAGCTGGCCGAATGCCACGCGGAAATCGTGCAAAGTACGGCGTGATACATCACGGCGTGATGGCTGACACGCCTGGCAGCTGGCCGAATGCCACGCGGATATCGTGCAAAGTACGGCGTGATACATCACGGCGTGATGGCTTACACGCCTGGCAGCTGGCCGAATGCCACGCGGAAATCGTGCAAAGTACGGCGTGATACATCACGGCGTGATGGCTGACACGCCTGGCAGCTGGCCGAATGCCACGCGGATATCGTGCAAAGTACGGCGTGATACATCACGGCGTGATGGCTTACACGCCGGGCAGTTGGCCTAATGCCACGCGGATATCGTGCGAAGTACGGTCGTGATATGTCACGGCGTGATGGCTTACACGCCGGGCAGTTGGCCTAATGCCACGCGGATATCGTGCAAAGTACGGCGTGATACATCACGGCGTGATGGCTTACACGCCGGGCAGTTGGCCTAATGCCACGCGGATATCGTGCAAAGTACGGCGTGATATGTCACGGCGTGATGGCTTACACGCCGGGCAGTTGGCCTAATGCCACGCGGATATCGTGCAAAGTACGGCGTGATACATCACGGCGTGATGGCTTACACGCCGGTTAGTTGGCCTAATGCCACGCGGATATCGTGCAAAGTACGGCGTGATATGTCACGGCGTGATGGCTTACACGCCTGGCAGTTGGCCGAATGCCACGCGGATATCGTGCAAAGTACGCCGTGATACATCACGGCGTGATGGCTTACACGCCTGGCAGCTGGCCGAATGCTACGCGGATATCGTGCAAAGTACGGCGTGATATGTCACGGCGTGATGGCTTACACGCCGGGCAGCTGGCCGAATGCCACGCGGATATCGTGCAAAGTACGGCGTGATACATCACGGCGTGATGGCTTACACGCCGGGCAGCTGGCCGAATGCCACGCGGATATCGTGCAAAGTACGGCGTGATACATCACGGCGTGATGGCTCACACGCCTGGCAGCTGGCCGAATGCCACGCGGATATCGTGCAAAGTACGGCGTGATACATCACGGCGTGATGGCTTACACGCCTGGCAGCTGGCCGAATGCCACGCGGATATCGTGCAAAGTACGGCGTGATACATCACGGCGTGATGGCTGACACGCCTGGCAGCTGGCCGAATGCCACGCGGATATCGTGCAAAGTACGGCGTGATACATCACGGCGTGATGGCTTACACGCCGGGCAGTTGGCCTAATGCCACGCGGATATCGTGCAAAGTACGGCGTGATATGTCACGGCGTGATGGCTTACATGCCGGGCAGTTGGCCTAATGCCACGCGGATATCGTGCAAAGTACGGCGTGATACATCACGGCGTGATGGCTTACACGCCGGGCAGTTGGCCTAATGCCACGCGGATATCGTGCGAAGTACGGTCGTGATATGTCACGGCGTGATGGCTTACACGCCGGGCAGTTGGCCTAATGCCACGCGGATATCGTGCAAAGTACGGCGTGATACATCACGGCGTGATGGCTTACACGCCGGGCAGTTGGCCTAATGCCACGCGGATATCGTGCAAAGTACGGCGTGATATGTCACGGCGTGATGGCTTACACGCCTGGCAGTTGGCCTAATGCCCCGCGGATATCGTGCAAAGTACGGCGTGATACATCACGGCGTGATGGCTTACACGCCGGGCAGTTGGCCTAATGCCACGCGGATATCGTGCAAAGTACGGCGTGATATGTCACGGCGTGATGGCTTACACGCCTGGCAGTTGGCCGAATGCCACGCGGATATCGTGCAAAGTACGGCGTGATACATTACGGCGTGATGGCTTACACGCCTGGCAGCTGGCCGAATGCTACGCGGATATCGTGCAAAGTACGGCGTGATATGTCACGGCGTGATGGCTTACACGCCGGGCAGCTGGCCGAATGCCACGCGGATATCGTGCAAAGTACGGCGTGATACATCACGGCGTGATGGCTTACACGCCGGGCAGCTGGCCGAATGCCACGCGGATATCGTGCAAAGTACGGCGTGATACATCACGGCGTGATGGCTTACACGCCGGGCAGCTGGCCGAATGCCACGCGGATATCGTGCAAAGTACGGCGTGATACATCACGGCGTGATGGCTTACACGCCGGGCAGCTGGCCGAATGCCACGCGGATATCGTGCAAAGTACGGCGTGATATATCACGGCGTGATGGCTTACACGCCGGGCAGCTGGCCGAATGCCACGCGGATATCGTGCAAAGTACGGCGTGATACATCACGGCGTGATGGCTTACACGCCGGGCAGTTTGCCTAATGCCACGCGGATATCGTGCAAAGTACGGCGTGATACATCACGGCGTGATGGCTTACACGCCGGGCAGTTGGTCGAATGCCACGCGGATATCGTGCAAAGTACGGCGTGATAATATATCACGGCGTGATGGCTTACACGCCGGGCAGTTGGCCTAATGCCACGCGGATATCGTGCAAAGTACGGCGTGATATATCACGGCGTGATGGCTTACACGCCGGGCAGCTGGCCGAATGCCACGCGGATATCGTGCAAAGTACGGCGTGATATATCACGGCGTGATGGCTTACACGCCGGGCAGCTGGCCGAATGCCACGCGGATATCGTGCAAAGTACGGCGTGATATATCACGGCGTGATGGCTTACACGCCGGGCAGCTGGCCGAATGCCACGCGGATATCGTGCAAAGTACGGCGTGATATATCACGGCGTGATGGCTTACACGCCGGGCAGCTGGCCGAATGCCACGCGGATATCGTGCAAAGTACGGCGTGATACATCACGGCGTGATGGCTTACACGCCGGGCAGCTGGCCGAATGCCACGCGGATATCGTGCAAAGTACGGCGTGATATATCACGGCGTGATGGCTTACACGCCGTGCAGCTGGCCGAATGCCACGCGGATATCGTGCAAAGTACGGCGTGATACATCACGGCGTGATGGCTTACACGCCGGGCAGTTGGCCCAATGCCACGCGGATATCGTGCAAAGTACGGCGTGATACATCACGGCGTGATGGCTTACACGCCTGGCAGTTGGCCTAATGCCACGCGGATATCGTGCAAAGTACGGCGTGATACATCACGGCGTGATGGCTTACACGCCGGGCAGTTGGCCTAATGCCACGCGGATATCGTGCAAAGTACGGCGTGATACATCACGGCGTGATGGCTTACACGCCGGGCAGTTGGCCTAATGCCACGCGGATATCGTGCAAAGTACGGCGTGATACATCACGGCGTGATGGCTTACACGCCGGGCAGTTGGCCTAATGCCACGCGGATATCGTGCAAAGTACGGCGTGATACATCACGGCGTGATGGCTTACACGCCGGGCAGTTGGCCTAATGCCACGCGGATATCGTGCAAAGTACGGCGTGATACATCACGGCGTGATGGCTTACACGCCTGGCAGTTGGCCTAATGCCACGCGGATATCGTGCAAAGTACGGCGTGATACATCACGGCGTGATGGCTTACACGCCGGGCAGTTGGCCTAATGCCATGCGGATATCGTGCAAAGTACGGCGTGATACATCACGGCGTGATGGCTTACACGCCGGGCAGTTGGCCTAATGCCACGCGGATATCGTGCAAAGTACGGCGTGATACATCACGGCGTGATGGCTCACACGCCGGGCAGTTGGCCTAATGCCACGCGGATATCGTGCAAAGTACGGCGTGATACATCACGGCGTGATGG
The DNA here is from genome assembly GCA_964007535.1 of Brachyptera risi. Lineage (NCBI taxonomy): Eukaryota > Metazoa > Arthropoda > Insecta > Plecoptera > Taeniopterygidae > Brachyptera > Brachyptera risi. Next base: position 48,266,487 of record OZ023331.1, on the reverse strand, counting down.
CTTACACGCCTGGCAGTTGGCCTAATGCCACGCGGATATCGTGCAAAGTACGGCGTGATACATCACGGCGTGATGGCTTACACGCCTGGCAGTTGGCCTAATGCCACGCGGATATCGTGCAAAGTACGGCGTGATACATCACGGCGTGATGGCTTACACGCCTGGCAGTTGGCCGAATGCCACGCGGATATCGTGCAAAGTACGGCGTGATACATCACGGCGTGATGGCTTACACGCCTGGCAGTTGGCCTAATGCCACGCGGATATCGTGCAAAGTACGGCGTGATACATCACGGCGTGATGGCTTACACGCCTGGCAGTTGGCCTAATGCCACGCGTATATCGTGCAAAGTACGGCGTGATACATCACGGCGTGATGGCTTACACGCCTGGCAGCTGGCCGAATGCCACGCGGATATCGTGCAAAGTACGGCGTGATACATCACGGCGTGATGGCTTACACGCCTGGCAGTTGGCCTAATGCCACGCGGATATCGTGCAAAGTACGGCGTGATATGTCACGGCGTGATGGCTCACACGCCTGGCAGTTGGCCTAATGCCACGCGGATATCGTGCATAGTACGGCGTGATATGTCACGGCGTGATGGCTCACACGCCTGGCAGTTGGCCGAATGCCACGCGGATATCGTGCATAGTACGGCGTGATATGTCACGGCGTGATGGCTTACACGCCGGGCAGTTGGCCTAATGCCACGCGGATATCGTGCAAAGTACGGCGTGATATGTCACGGCGTGATGGCTTACACGCCGGGCAGTTGGCCTAATGCCACGCGGATATCGTGCAAAGTACGGCGTGATACATCACGGCGTGATGGCTTACACGCCGGGCAGCTGGCCGAATGCCACGCGGATATCGTGCAAAGTACGGCGTGATACATCACGGCGTGATGGCTTACACGCCGGGCAGCTGGCCGAATGCCTGAGAAGACGGGGGTTTTATGCGGCGTGGAAATGCATCAAGATTGCTACAACAAAGAGAGACGTGAAGACAGTCGAGTCTTGCTTGTTTATTAACTGCATCTAGACGGTGATAAATACTGTTAATGGTTCACGGCGCACTCCATTATAAACAATATCTAGTTATTTGAGGTTTAACGACGTACTCTGTAGATGAAGAAGATCTATTTGCGTCCAACAATATCTAGTTATTTGAGGTTTAACGACGTACTCTGTAGATGAAGAAGATCTATTTGCGTCCAACAATATCTAGTTATTTGAGGTTTAACGACGTACTCTGTAGATGAAGAAGATCTATTTGCGTCAAACAATATCTAGTTATTTGAGGTTTAACGACGTACTCTGTAGATGAAGAAGATCCATTTGCGTCCAACAATATCTAGTTATTTGAGGTTTAACGACGTACTCTGTAGATGAAGAAGATCTTTTTGCGTCAAACAATATCTAGTTATTTGAGGTTTAACGACGTACTCTGTAGATGAAGAAGATCTATTTGCGTCCAACAATATCTAGTTATTTGAGGTTTAACGACGTACTCTGTAGATGAAGAAGATCTATTTGCGTCCAACAATATCTAGTTATTTGAGGTTTAACGACGTACTCTGTAGATGAAGAACATCTATTTGCGTCCAACAATATCCAGTTATTTGAGGTTTAACGACGTACTCTGTAGATGAAGAACATCTATTTGCGTCCAACAATATCTAGTTATTTGAGGTTTAACGACGTACTCTGTAGATGAAGAAGATCTATTTGCGTCAAACAATATCTAGTTATCTGAGGTTTAACGACGTACTCTGTAGATGAAGAAGATCTATTTGCGTCAAACAATATCTAGTTATTTGAGGTTTAACGACGTACTCTGTAGATGAAGAACATCTATTTGCGTCAAACAATATCTAGTTATTTGAGGTTTAACGACGTACTCTGTGGATGAAGAAGATCTATTTGCGTCCAACAATATCTAGTTATTTGAGGTTTAACGACGTACTCTGTAGATGAAGAAGATCTATTTGCGTCCAACAATATCTAGTTATCTGAGGTTTAACGACGTACTCTGTAGATGAAGAAGATCTATTTGCGTCCAACAATATTCGAATCAATTCGTGTGTCAATATGTATTTTTGAGGGTAGCTTATAGTGTAATATTTGCAGTGTCAATGCAACATATGAACGATCGCAGTGGCTTTCCGTGTGGTGAAACTGCTTCACAGCATTCAGAGAAGTATCTTGTAAAATACTGACGATCCACAATAAACATTCACAACATGTTACAGTCAGTCTCCAAGGCAGTCTGACTGAGTTGGACCTGCGAGGGACTGAAACTGGTACAACTGGGTCAGAACAAAAAGCTAGACTAAATCCAAGCATTCATTAATATTTCAAACACCAGTACTTGAAATGTGTGTATACATTCAGGGGAATACTATAACAGCCGCTAGTCATTGGACTGTCGGTCTGTGGCACCACATGCAGACACCGTTGTTGTTGTTGTTGTTGTTGTTGTTGCTGTTGCTGTTGTTGTTGCTGCTGCTGCTGCTGTTGATGTTGTTGTTGTTGTTGTTGTTGTTGTTGTTGCTGTTGTTGTTGTTGTTTCTATTGTTGTTGTTGCTGTTGTTGCTGTTGTTGTTGTTGTTGTTGTTGTTGTTGTTGTTGTTGCTGTTGTTGTTGTTGTTTCTATTGTTGTTGTTGCTGTTGTTGCTGTTGTTGTTGTTGTTGTTGTTGTTGTTGTTGTTGTTGCTGCTGCTGCTGTTGTTGTTGTTGCTGTTGTTGTTGCTGTTGTTGCTGTTGTTGTTGTTGTTGTTGTTGTTGTTGTTGTTGTTGTTGTTTTTGCACGCAGCTCAAACTAACCTTCAAATAACTCATTCCAAGTAGTCTAACGAACCTAACCTAGATCCAAACTAATCTAAACTAATCGACCCAACTAAGCAAACATCCTAAACTAATACAACCTAAACTAAAACCAGTCTAAAACCTCAAAATAACCTTGTCGTTTTCGCGCCTTTAAACGCCAATATTCATTCATTCATCGTTGTTGTTGTTGTTGTTTTTTCTTGTTCTCGTCAACCTAACCTTCAAATAACTCATTCCAAGTAGTCTAACAAACCTAACCTATCCTAACTAATCTAAACTAATTGACCTGACTAAGCGAACATCCCAGACCAATATATTCTCACTAAAATCAATCTATAACCTATTTCTGATCTGATGAGTATAGCCGCTAAGTATATTACAAGAGGCCTCGACAGCCGCCGGCGGCTCAGTCAAGCAAGGCAGTGCCTTAGAGACGCGGGTTCAAGTCATCATGAAATCAACAAACATCATCTATCTATCGGCTGTTGATGTTGTGAACAATAATCATCACAAATGGATCTGCAAAATGTTCATATCGACTTCCCTCCAGGACCCCTATTCCTGAGATTAATGAGATGTGAGAAAAATAAAAATGAGTGAGAAAACGATCATCTCACTTAAAATGGCCGATTGTTAATGGTAAATCGGCCATTCTAAGTGAGACAATCGTTTTCTCACATCTCATTTATCTCAGGAGTAGTGGTGCAGGGGGCGAATCCAGGTAGACTTGACTCTCTTAGGCCCAGTATTACCAAGTCCAGTTAGCCTTTATCTGACAGTTCAAACTTGTTATCACCATGGTTACCAATGCTATTTGTTTTCACCAACTCTCAGATAAATACTAACTGGCCGTGGTAATACCGAGCCTTACTCTCTCTCTTGTCGTAAATATAAGACAGAGCTAATTCCAGTACGTTTTTGATGTCGTATATGACCATTTACGATGTGTACATTTAGGCGAGTGACTGTAGCTGTCGTATTAAATTTACGCTTAAATTTGAGAGAGTAAAAAAGGTACCTGAATTTCCCCCCCAGGACTCTATGACATACTTACTAGTCAAACGCGAAATATGCGTTGTAAGATGAGCGAGATATCTGAATAAGGTATAAAAGTCCTTGAAGGAGTTCTACCCTTGCTACTTTATCGACTTTGGTATTATACACACCTTGATATCTGAATAAGCTATTAAAGTCGTTTAAGTAGTTCCACTCTTGCCACTTCATTGACTCTGGTATTCTACACACCTTGACGCATATAAAAAATACTTCATTGTTGGTCAACTCTTGAATCTAGAAAGCAGTGAATCTTGACAACTTAATTCTGTCACAATTTTTATGATATTATATTTTATGAATATTATCAGTCATTTTTATTTTTTTCTTCAAAACGACTGATCAGAATTGCTTAAAAAATCGTAATAATGTGTAAAATCCATGTATACACATTTAGAGAAAATTTCATCCCATTTGGAGAGGTTTTATTTTTCAACATTTTCCGCCCAGCCAAATCTTATGGGGTTTTTAGAAACTTTGAGATGATGATTCTCAAAATCGGTCCAACCGATTCATCCCAAATACTATACAGTTCTAAGTTGGATGAGTTTGCGTGTATAAAAAAAGTTTCATGTTGATCAGTCAACCCTTGCGACCTGTGGAGTGCTTACAAAAAAAAAAAAAAAAAACACACACAGACAAAGCCCTATAAGAGTGGGATGGAGACTTCGCTACGCTCATCAATTAGTACTTAATTGTATGTTGTTAAGTTCATTATTTAATGAAAACATAAAAAGGCGACGTTCTGTCTTCCAACCACTCTACCACCTTACCTAGTTATCTAAACTAACATATTAAAAAGAAGGATTTAAAAAATAATAAATTAAATAGGATAATGATATGATGAAACTGTAGAAACTAATTGTGATGGATATAAAGTAATGCTGTGATGGTGAGGAGATGAGAGTGAAAGTAGTGTTAAGGGTGAGAGGCAGTTTAATAGGGGAGATGAATCCATTAAGAGGCCTCTTTACATCTCGCCTGCCGGCTTGATTGCAGACGTTAAGTTGGCAACGGAAAACCAATCATCGTATTGACTTACAGTTTTCGGTTAGATGATCACTAGTATTCAATACATGTTCGTTAGAAGAGTACTAGTTCGTGGTATGTTTTCAACACTTTCAGAATAATTGTCAAAAATCAACATGTTTCTACTTGTTTTTACGATTTTTTCAGTGTAATTTAATAGAAAATTATGATTTTTAGTAAACATGGAGGCACAGATATACTCATTGTTGTTTTATTGCAGAAAGAAATTAGACTGATTGGTTCTACCAACGGTTTACCCACCATGTGTTGGGAGCTAAAGGCCTGCATTGACGCTTTTTGTCCTGTTTTGTTCGTTCCCTGCAGGTTTTACTCATGGGTTGTGAGATGTAAAGTAGTATAGATTGCCTGGCCGGTGAGGAATGATTTGAGAAAGGGCTTGAATGCAGGATATGTGGGCGATAATTTGATGCGATTGAGAAGATTATTGTAAATGACTGAACAGAGAAAAAAAATCTTCACTTTTAGCAGTATCGCTATTCCAGTATCCGCTCTTCAGCGCCTGATTGGATCTGTCAGATTCACCACAGTTTCAACAGCCCCTTGATTGGTCATCATCTTCTGTGACGTCAAAAAAGCGGAAAATTCAAGTATATTCAATTGACGACTAGTGATTTACTCGCCCATAAACGTCACAAAACAGAACATCCAATCAAATGGGCTTTGTTATGTGGGAAATTTCACATTTACCTATCAGAGTATCTCTGAATTCCCACATGAAGTATAGATCAAGGTGGCCCTGGCGATTAGCGACGCCCATCACTAGTGGTCAATTGATGAACATCAGAAAATAATAACTGAAAATCCAGTTTTTCACTCACCTATTGTCGTATAAATAGTCCCACAGAAAAAGACAGCGTTCCAGAAGCCCCATCTTTTCGCCTCGGTGTTGTTCGGCATGCCAGGGTTGCCGTATTTCTCGTGGTACATGATCACCTTCGGCTCGTACGCCGCCAACATCGCGTTCACCGCCGACCCCTCCAGTTGGTTGATATCGGCACTCAGCACCGTGTTGTTCAACAGCTTCAGCAGATCTCTCAGTAAATCGTACCGGTTGGTGCGGATATCCTCCCGGTGCTTCTCCTCGACGGGACTCTCGATCGCCACGAACAACAGGGCACCCAGAACGGTATACAAAAACACGACTAAAAATAAAAATATATGAGTAAACCAATTTTTCGACCAAGCTCGCAGTTTACCGTAACTCCAAAACGCGAATTTCTCGCCTACACTCAAACCCGACTTTGCCGTGTTCATCGTGAAGTCTTTGAACCCTTCGAACCGTTTGAACATGAACTCTGAAGCTTTGTTTTGGTAGGCCGGGTTCGGGAACAGCATGCTGGGGGGGTAGCCGGCGCCGGGGGTCATGGGGCGGGCGCTCATCGGGATCTGAAGGGTCGGCGTCGACGAGTAGGTGGGAGAGGGTAGGTTGATGACGGGAATGGAGACGCGCGGACGAGCGGGTCGCGTGGTGGGACGCGTCGTGCCGTTCTCGTAGGTGACGGCCAGCTCGGGGGAAGACATGTTTCTTGAAGGGGTGGGGGGTGGGGGGGGGTCAAAGGTCACTGAACACGTTGTTGTTGTTGTTGTTGTTTGATGTTCACACGCAGTCGTCGTAATGCATTTAGAGTAATGACGCCGAGGTGAAGATCGTGTTTTTATTTTGGTTTAATGCCAAAATTTTTATTTTGTTTTCGATAGAAATCACCAGTCTTCGGGATAGATAATTTATGAATATAAAATGGATGATTTATAAAGGGTCACTTTTATTTCTGAATTATCAAATCGTCAATTTTTTTTCTATTAAAAACTGAAATAATTTCTGACAGTTTGATATAGAAATTCACACATTGTCTCGATGGATTTGTTTCATTAGATTGATATTTATCTATTTTTTATATTTCATATATTTATATAAACTATTTTTATATCACCGTTGACACACACTTGAAAAAAAAAGAAGAAATTTCCGTCAGTGTCGAACCTTTTGTTTTTTCACGTCACTTCTTGTTTACACCTATTGTTTACGAGTGTTCGACGGTAATGCGGACTAGTGAAGTTTGGTGATACATTTGATGCACGCCGTCGCGACGTCGTTTCTTCACGAGCGTCGGTCGCCGACTCGAGCCGAGCGCGGCCGACGATTACCGAACCGATCGAGTCACAGAGTAATAATAATATCTGTCTCGTGGACGGACATCTGAAAGCAGAAATTAAGATAAGTTCTAAAGACATGCACTCGAATAGGTCCGCGTCGCAGCGCTAAAAATAAAACCAAAGTCACTTTCGTTTTTAACGGTAATTAAACACTTTAATTTCGCATATTTTTAAAATGTTTTTCAGCTAGTTTTTAATCAACATATCTATCTCATCATATCTCTCATCAATGTTTCACAAATCTAATTCTATAAGCAATCAATTATTGGCATCTGCTATGCATTAGAATTAAATCATTCTACGATTTAATAGCTTTTAAAATGTTCTGAGTCTGTATTAAAATAGTATATTTGAATGAACCAACATGAAAAACGGTGACTGAAATAGATTCTGTCTTGAAATGGAGTTAGTAGCTCGCGATTTATTTGTTTTAAAACAACTGAGTTTGTATGAAAAATTGATATAATAAAATTTCCTGATATTTCACTTTGTTTTTCATCCCCTAAATCATCACAATATTTTGTAAAATGTGTTGAATGAGCTATGTTATATCTAACTATTTCTCTGATGTGGTAAGATCGCCCAGTGCCCCCTTCAAACGATCCTAAACTTTCAACCTTCACCTCTATAGGGTAACAATGGACATTTTTACTGAAAAAAATGTATTAGTTTACTTGTATTAGGCCCGGTACTACCAACGTCAGAGTAGCTCCAACTGGCAGATACAATTTGTTATCACCATGGTTACCTGGGATATTTGTTTTCACCAACTCTCAGATAACTGCTGACTAGACTTGGTAATACTGGGCCTTAGTTTATTAGTTTTATTATGTATACATTCCGTTAAATTAGTTGCGTTTCAATTGAATATTTTAGTTTGGGTGGTGAGATAGCCCTTGTGGTGCCCCCTTCAAACGATCTTAAACTTTCAACCTTCACCTCTATAGGGTAACAATGGACATTTTTACTGAAAAAAAAAATATTAGTTTACTTTTATTAATTTATTAGTTTTATTAGGTATACATTCCGTTAAATTAGTTGCGTTTCAATTGAATATTTTCGTTTGGGTGGTGAGATAGCCCTTGTGGTGCCCCCTTCAAACGATCCTAAACTTTCAACCTTCACCTCTATAGGGTAACAATGGACATTTTTACTGAAAAAAATGTATAAGTTTACTTGTATTAGTTTATTAGTTTTATTAGGTATACATTCCGTTAAATTAGTTGCGTTTCAATTGAATATTTTCGTTTGGGTGGTGAGATAGCCCTAGTGGTGCCTCCTTCAAACGATCCTAAACTTTCAACCTTCACCTCTATAGGGTAACAATGGACATTTTTACTGAAAAAAATGTATAAGTTTACTTGTATTAGTTTATTAGTTTTATTAGGTATACATTCCGTTAAATTAGTTGCGTTTCAATTGAATATTTTCGTTTGGGTGGTGAGATAGCCCTAG
>OZ023331.1:48240443-48250443 GCA_964007535.1 Brachyptera risi | reverse complement strand
ACAATGAGTGACGTCACTTGACAGAAGCCTATAGCTGTCAAGTGAGAGTCAATATGGAAGGGAAAGACAACAATAATTCTCACCAACTGACCACTAGTGACAGGCGTGGCTTATCGGCAGGCCACCTTGATCTATACTTCATGTGGGCATTTAGAAAAACTTTGATAGGCAATGTCAATTTTCCCACATAACAAACAGCCCATTTGATCGGATGTTTTGTTTTGTGACGTTTGTGGGCGCGTCAATCACTAGTCGTCAATTGATATCTACCAATAAAAATCTGTGTAGGTCCACGAGTCCGCTGTGTTGCTATGGCAACGATTGTTAGTCATTTGTTATTTGACAGAACCTTCACAAGATAGTATTGTATAAAAACATGCATATACGTTACAATATAATAATGAATACGAACAAAAATAAAATGCAGTGAAATTAAAGTCTTAATGCCAACAATGTGTTCCAAGCCGGATTAATTTTGATAACATCGAAACTTGATACAAATCATTGTTCCCCAATTGAGGCTATGGATGAAAGGTAGGATCGTTTGGACGGGGCACCACAAGGGATATCTTACCACCCCAAAGGTAGAATGTAATGTAAACGGAAACAGCATCACAGCTTACCTGTAGTATAGATTCAAGTTGCAGTGAAACAAAACTGCATTCGAGTCAATTCAATTAAACTATCAACACAATGCGTTTATGAATGCAATTTGGCCGACAAATTGTTACAAAAGTTCACTCAACAATGTAATATTTCAATCGATGTCATTGTTGCAAATATGACCGCACTGTAACTATTCACTTTTAAACACTGACACAGCGTACCTTCAACTGTTTCTATCGAATGTGTACGAAAATCGAACGTGTGAAATTCGAATGTGTTTGAAAATCGAACGTAAACAACAGCGTGGCTCTTGTGTTCAAGTTGCAGTGGAATAGAACGTGCTCACCGCACGCACGTATCTGAGGGACTGTGACCGGTTACCGAAAACAAGTCTTTGGAAGCCACATTTGGCGGTCGCGGCCACAAAAAAGAAGATGCAGCGACCCTCTTCCAGCGGCAGCTCTATTGTTGAACCTTCGTTTGAACCCGCCGTCAAGTTCACACGCGCTTATATAGTCGAGAGCACATGCGAGCTGTTATTGTATTCACGGGAGAAGAAGAAGAGGTCCCGAGACGCGTGGCCGAGTGGTAACAAACTGAACCGTCATCGGAGTTCGATTCCCGCCATGGTCGACCATCCTAACAGGGGTTTTTCGTGGTTTCCCAAACTCCCTCTGACGTTAAGGTTGATACTAGGATGGTTCCTTAACAACAGGCCACGACCGACTCCTTCCCACCATCCAGAACACCTAATAAAATAACCTTTCATCTCATCATCCCACCATCTCATTCATCATCCACTGACGTCAATAGATCGTAACTATCAGTATAGTGTGTCGTTAAAACCCGATATAAAAAATATAAAGAAGAGGTAGCCGACAAATTGAATAATTGTAAAAAGTTTGGTAATATCGCTGACACTTCAAGAATTTAACGCTTCCAATAAATGAATTTCCGTCTCTTATCATAAAATTTGTACCCATTGAAAAACCATAATACCAAAAAACTTCTTTGCCATATCCTAGTCTATTGTATGAATCATATTTATTTTTCTTCATTCATATTTAATTATTGCAACTCAATTTATCAATTATATTCACTTTTTCTTAATCACCTTATACATAAATCAATATATATCGAGAAAATTTTCAACTAAAAAATATACAGACTATAATATTTTTTTGTTCTCCTACAGTCAAGTCTCTCTTGGAGACTTTGTGGATTTTATTTGACCGTTCAGTGTATTTATTATTTATTTGAAAAATGTATAACAGTAAAAAAGGCTGCACAAATATAATAATGATATTTTGTTTGTTATGTTGGTAGCAGATCTTTTTCTCTCATGGCTACAATGCAAGTACACTAGGAGATTCAGAGGAGGATGAAGATTTAACAGATGTTGGAAATAAACGAAATTGATGAATACGTCACAAGATGCAGACAATTGCACAAAATACTAATGAGACATATTTTATTTGAACTAGGCAAACGCTTTATGTGTTGCCGCGTTGATGGATGAGCTGGAACATATCAACTTATCTTTGGATTGGTTACTATATATATATATATATATATATATATATATATATATATATATATATATATACACCTTGAGATCCAAACCATTACATCACTGCCATCTTATTTTCCATTATTAATTGATATGATAATAAAGGAGGCTTTGTTTCAATCGTTTACAATTAAGTGGTGACACTTGTTGCTTGGATTCAATAAGTATCTTAATAGCTTTGAATGATTCACAAAAATTACATTATACAATTTTTTACATCAAAACGGCTGATCTGATTTGAATGAAAGTTCGGTACAATGTGTATCATTATTAGATTACAATTTTCTGAGAATTTGAATTCTCTCGGATGAAATATTTTTCATGAATTTTTTCTCTGGGTTATTCTTATGGGATTAACTTTGAAATGAGTTTTCTCAGAAGTGGTTAAACTGATCGCTACTCAAAACTATACAGTATCAAATTGGATAAGGATACTTGTGTGTGCCAAGTTTCGAATGGTTTTGAATTTTCGTCCGACCTGTGGAGCGCGAAAAAAAAGTACTTTTTTTCGGGTATGGTGAAATTGAGTCTTCGCTTCGCTCATCCAACCAGATATTACCATTTTTTCATCAGATAATGTACCAGATAGTATATCCAGTATATCTATATTCGAATATGGAAGTACACATTCAAATCTGTATTACAGTGAATCTAGATATTTTCACCACTATTTTTACCTCACCAACAGTCACCATATGACATTTAACCCAATGCAAATGTACAATATGGGCGGACAGTAATTTATATGATACTTATCTGAATGGTGTGAAGCAGTTTCACAACAATGTGTTCATTCATAAAGTCAATACAATCGTTTATATGTCATGCTGACACTGAAAATGTGACTCTGTGTGTAGAAATCTCCAAGAAGACTTATTTACCGGGTGTTAAGAAGGCTGACTGCTAGGTTGTAGTTCGATATAAGGGTGGCATGTCGAGACTGATCACAGTCATTTCAAGCAAACGTTGGTTCAATTTGAGGGGGACCCACCCACAGCGTAACATTTTCAGTGTCAACTCAAGATATAAACGATCGCAGTGACTTTCCGGATGAAGATATTGTAGTGAAACTGCTTCACGCCATTCAGAGAAGTATCTTATAAAATACTGTCATCCATAATGAACATTCACAATATGTTACGTGTTATTTGTATGTAACGGTACGCTGTGAGATAGAAATCGATCGCAAAAATATCGAGCTACATGTTACTGTTACATATATTACAGTGATATTTCCACCCTCGTTTTCATACAATTCGAGCCATACTCGGCATTTTCAACGAATATTGTCTGCAATCCATGATGTATAAGTTGGTTTGTAATTTTGTATTCTACAAATTATACAAATTTATACTATTATATTCTATAAATTCATCACAAATTATTAATTATTATTATTATCAATGAATAATATTATTATCAACTATTAATCTATTATAGTGAAAATATTGTTATATATAGGCCTACTTATATAATTTCATTGAAGTTCAAATTTATACAAATTCACTAATATACTAATTTTGTATCAAGCCATATAAATTCAATGTTTCTGAATGAAGTAGTCGTATTTGTTATCGTAAATCTCGTCATGATCTTGGCGGTTGAAGAAAACGGTGATATTTGTGTTTGTTTTGTTGGCAGACGACCTTCAACTCGCGTGGCCGCAAGTGTATCGAGGCGACCTGCATATACTCATGTTATGTGTCGATCGGATGTCCGCTGTTCTTATCGCAGTCGGTCACAATTAGTGACGAGTGGGGGTTTCAAGGCCCACGAATTGCTCAACTCATCAATTAGGCAACAACAACAACTGACAATTAATTAGCTTGTTCTTTAAGTGCCATTTGAATAGCGCATGGAGTCGATTTAGAAAGATATCAGTTTTTTGGTAATAACTGTAAAATTGTATATGAGACATCAGAATTATAAAACGGAGAAAACATATATATTTCCAATACCTTCAAACTATATGATATGGAATTAATAATATCAGATTCTAATATTACCTATAAATTTGAAAGAACTAATTTTTTCAACTGTAAAAGTGAGTGTGCAAATAAGTGCGGTATAAGTTGGACAGTTGACAGTTGACAGTTGAAAACAGTGACGAATTCCGAGATTTTGTCGCGCGGAAGCTTTTGTGTTCTCCGGGAGAAGGAAGGGGGAGGGGGGGGGGGGTCAAACGACGGGCCCCCCGCAGCTATGCCTGAACTCAACACTGATTGAAAATATCTGTGAAACTTTCTTCTTAGAATTTTGATATCTCGAACCATTCAAAAGTTATCACCAAAAAACTGACCAACACTAAATCTACCCCCATGCGGTGACTTGCTTGAGACTCATTTTCAACATGTCCAGTCAGCCTCCGTAGCTCAGTCGACTCGAACACCGTCTCAGAGACTGACGTCATCGTTGGGCGCGGGTTCGAGACCCACCTCGAGATAAGGGCACAGGTTTTTAACAACATTCCTTGAAACCACTCGAGTCTTTGTTCTCCAAGGACGGTGTTGCCACCACAAAGGCAATAATCAATTGTGATGCAATTCATTAAACAAATGTAAGATAGTGAACTACCGGTAATGGTTTCAGGGCTTTAGATCTTGTCGGTGTGACTAAGAGGTGCTGCAGGCAACATTTCGTGTGATTGCGGTTTGATATCGACGGTAAGAGAGGTCGTTACATTCGGCTAGTCTAATACACCGGAAATAACAAACACCGAAAATAGCGTACACCGAAAATAACGTACACCTAGAATAGCGTACACCGAAAATTACATACACTGGAAATAGCAAACACCGAAAATAACATACACCAAAAATAGCGTACACCGAAAATAGCGTACACCGAGAATAGAGTACACTGAAAATAACATACACCGGAAATAACAACACCAAAAATAGCGTACACCGAAAATAACATACACTTGAAATAGCGTACTAAACCCCCCTCCCCCCCCAAAAAAAACACCGAAAATAACATACATCGAGAATAGCGTACACCGAAAATAACGTACACCGGAAATAAGAAACACCAAAAATGGTGTACACCAAAAATAACGTACATCGAAAATAGCGTACACCAAAAATAACGTACACCAAAAATAGCGTACACAAAAAAAACGTACACCGAAAATAACGTACACCAAAAATAACGTACACCGAAAATAGCGTACACCAAAAATAACGTACACCAAAAATACCGTACACCAAAAATAACGTACACCAAAAATAACATACACTTGAAATAGCGTACACCAAAAATAACGTACACCAAAAATAGCGTACACCAAAAATAACGTACACCAAAAATAACGTACACCAAAAATAGCGTACACCAAAAATAGCGTACACCAAAAATAGCGTACACCAAAAATAACGTACACCAAAAATAACGTACACCAAAAATAGCGTACACCAAAAATAACGTGCACCAAAAATAACGTACACCAAAAATAACGTACACCAAAAATAACGTACACCAAAAATAGCGTACACCAAAAATAACGTACACCAAAAATAGCGTACACCAAAAATAGCGTACACCAAAAATAGCGTACACCAAAAATAGCGTACACCAAAAATAACGTACACCAAAAATAACGTACACCAAAAATAGCGTACACCAAAAATAGCGTACACCAAAAATAACGTACACCAAAAATGACATACACTTGAAATAGCGTACACCGAAAATAGCATACACCGGAAATATCATGCACCAAAATAAAACATACACCGGAAAAAACGATATTCTCATACATGATGGTATTTCATTTTTTGTTTGGAGGGGTACAGTCCCTCACTATTTAAATACATCATCGTAGATCCACCCTGAATCGTCCTTCTACTCGGGTCTTGCCTCCCAGTACAGTCACTCTCTAAAATAACATTTTCGGTGTACGTTTTTTTCGGTGTACGTTTTAATCGGTGTATAAGCACATAACAAATAATTCATAACTAATCAAGTCATGTCGCATAATTGTCAAACCTACACAGCTGAAAAATGTATCTTTTTCAGCTGTATACGCTTGGCAGCTATGCGATATTATGCGACATGACTTGAATAGTTACAACTTATATCATCTTAGAGCCATTATAATTATCTGTGTTTCTCACATATTCGAATTTTGATATCTCACATCGTTCAAAAGTTATCACCCATCAACTGATATTTTGCTAAACCGACTCCCGTGGACTCTTAAATGTTGTACTTGTAGATATAGATTTCTTAATGCTGCTTACGGTTAGGTGTGTAAAGTTTGTGTCAAATAAAAATATCAAATGAAAATACTCAAATTACTTTCAAATTCAAAGTTTAATTCAGAACTATTTTTATATTGTATTTTTATTTTTATTCTTGTTTGAAATTATAATTCATTCTACTCCAATGAGGATATTCATGTCCGGGTCAAAGTCAGTCTTTGCCTTCTTTCGAGCCACAAATGCCACATTTATTCAAAAAAGTGGATATTTTGATAATTTCATTCAATTGTATGATTTTATCAATCAATATATAAGCAATAAATGATTTATACATTATTTTTAATAATTTTTATGGTAATTTTTTTTTTTTTTTTTTAATGAGTAGTTACACCTCCCACTTATACTTCTGTACAAGTTGCTCGGAAGTAAAAGCGCAGGTCAATTGGTACACTCGGTATCTTCTCAATTAACAAGTTCAGTTTGGTTGACCCTGAAAGTTGGCCATGGTTGTTATCTGATGGTCACCTTGGTCACCAAGCTCATATGATCACCCAAACTGGCACACGACTCTCTAGCAGACTCATCGCCATGATGAATTGGTTGCGTCTGCTATTATTGCAACCAAGAAGTGTAAAACATGAAATTGGTGCTCGGCCAATAAATCTGTTCCTCTGTGCAGTTTTATTCCCGGTTATTATTCCAGACTCACGACGCTATGTCATCCCTAATTTTGATACTAATAGTCATGCAATTCCTTACACGGCCAACCTCTTTTAGGTATGGGTTTTGTTGGGTTTCTATGGTAACCAACTTACAAATTTTCAATACAATCGATTTTTCAATACTAGGCAAACTATGAACAAAATATAAATAATTTGAATCATCATTATTTCTATTATTTTTACTATTGATAACTTACTTATTTACTAGGCAAACGCGTTATGTGTTTCCGCGTTGATGGATGAGCTGGAACATATCAACTTATCTTTGGATTGGTTATTATATATATATATATATATATATATATATATATATATATATATATATATATATATATATATATATATATATATATATATATATATATATACACCTTGAGATCCAAACCATTACATCACTGCCATCTTATTTTTCATTGATAATTTATATGATAATAAAGAAGGCTTTGTTTTAATCGTTTACAATCAAGTGGTGACACTTGTTGCTTTGATTTAATAGGTATCTTAATAGCTTGGAATAATTGACACAAATAACATTATATATTTTTTTACATCGAAACGGCTGATCCGATTTGAGTGAAAGTTCGGAATAATGTGTATCATCATCAGATTGAAATTCCCTGAAAATTTGAATCCTCTCAGATGAAATATGTTTCACGAATGTTTTCCTCTGGGTTATTCTAATGGGATTTTTGAAAACTTTGGAATGAGTTTTCTCAGAAGTGGTTCGACCGATCACGCCTCAAAACTATACAGCATGAAGTCGGATAGGGGTTCATGTGTGTGCCAAGTTTCAACTGATTTTAATTTTTGTCTGACCTGTGGAGCGCGAACAAAAAAACAAAAAAAAAAAAAAAAAAAAAAAAAAACAGGCACTTTTTTTTCGGTGTAGTCAAATTGAGTCTTCGCTTCGCTCATCCAATAATCTGTATCATTCTTATATGTATAACATGTGAGTAGAGAGTAGACCCTCAGACAAAGTCAACTTCTGTGACTTCGCGGGTCTGCAAAATTGTACCCAAATCCATGAGAAAATATGAATAAAGAATAATACAACAAAATTATTCTCGTCAAAATTATCAAGGTGTGTAGAATACCAGAGTCGATAAAGTAGCAAGGGTAGAACTACTTTGACGACTTATGTACCTTATTCAGATATCAAGGTGTGTAGAATACCAGAGTCGATAAAGTAGCAAGGGTAGAACTACTTTGACGACTTATGTACCTTATTCAGATATCAAGGTGTGTAGAATACCAGAGTCGATAAAGTAGCAAGGGTAGAACTACTTTGACGACTCATGTACCTTATTCAGATATCAAGGTGTGTAGAATACCAGAGTCGATAAAGTAGCAAGGGTAGAACTACTTCAACGACTTTTATACCTTATTCAGATATCAAGGTGTGTAGAATACCACTGTCGATAAAGTAGCAAGGGTAGAACTACTTTGACGACTCATGTACCTTATTCAGATATCAAGGTGTGTAGAATACCAGAGTCGATAAAGTAGCAAGGGTAGAACTACTTCAACGACTTTTATACCTTATTCGGACATCTCGCTCATCTTACAACGCATATTTCGCGTTTGACTAGTTGACCCATCGATTCCTACAAATATGGCTATTATTCAAATACACTATTGATACATGGATTTTATGACAAATACATATTATTATACTAGGAAAACGCTATATACGCGTTGTTAGACGAGCGAATAGTAATAGTATGTCGACTTCATTGCCAAACTTTTGCCTACATTCGCCAATTGGGTGACATTTAAGTTATAAATGAATAAAAACGGCTTCGAGTGGTACCAATTTAGCAAATTTCATGTTTTTTCTTCAAAATGGCTGACCCAATCAAGCTGAGAATTTCCAGAAATGTGTATCAAAATGTAATTCAACTTCACACAAAATTTCTTTTTTTTTGAAAATACAAATATTTTCATTTTTTCCGACGTGTTATTCTAATGAGTATTTTTGAAATTTCTAAAATTCATAAGAAAAATTAATCATCCGATAATGCCACAAAACTATACAGATCTAAGTTAGATGAGGAACCATAATAATAAAAAGTTTGAAGTTGATAGCTGTAGCCGTTTGACCTGTGGAGAACCGACAAAAAAACACAAAAACAAAACAAAAAAACAAAAAAAAAACATAAAAACGAACACCAATTTTTTTCAGTATGTCAAATTGAATCCTCGCTAAAGCTCGTCTGATTATTATTTGACTGCAGAGTTTAAAAGCGTTGTCCTAGTTAACTGAACTACTGAGGGCGGTCTAAGCCGAAAAGGAAGTGTCCCCTACACTCATCGTATATGCCGGCGATTACGCAATACCTGGCGCATTGTCCAAGCAACAAGTAAGATCTAAATCCATCTCAGTCTTGCGCGAGGTAGTTCGGCGAAAAGTCGCTAGAAAATGCTGTGGAATATCCAGGCAATCGGAGCTAGCCTCGTACCGCATTTCGGCGCCTTGGTGGGAGGCTATCGAACCAGAAACGATGTGTGGTACAAGGTAGGTTGTAATAATATCAGTCTATTGTTGCGATTAGACAAATGAATAAATCAAACGAGTTGAAGTTATTGCGTGACAGGTGCGAGTGGTGTGAAGCTGGCGTCGCGCACGCGCCGTGGATGTTATCGATTTAAATGTGGTCGCAATGCTGCCAACGAGATGTTTTTGCGCTAGACTGTTGGAAACGAAATGCCAAGAGGAGCCAAATTTTTTTTTGGTGGCGATAATTTGAATGGACTAACTTAGAGATATTACTTTGGATCTAACTTTCAGATTTGCTCATTGGTTCTAGTAGATACATATGATATAACATATAGGCCTACATATAATAATACATATAACTGACCAAAGTGTTAAAATAACATGGACTTCGGAAGAAATATAA
>OZ023331.1:48185443-48235443 GCA_964007535.1 Brachyptera risi | reverse complement strand
CAGAAGAAAACATTCAATCAAATAGGCTGTTTGTTATGTGGGAGAATTGACAATTGGAAAAATAATCTCGGTCAGTCTGTATCGGTCAAAAATCGACTTTCTGTCAAAGGGGTACCCTTAGTAGAAATCACGAAAACGGAAACGCCCGCCATTTCCACACCAAACATCCGATCGGGCTGTAACTCTGTCACGATCATTGTGTTGCTTTCACGTACGAATTGCGACTAGGAAATTCTAAGAAAAAAATGTATCGGCAAAGTTCAAATTTTGCGGCAATCTTGCGCCCGGCACGGTAGCAGGACAGTTCAAGGTATCGCAAAAATCTCTTCGGATTACAACTCGATAAATGCCCGGGAAGAAGTTGAAAGAATAATCTCGGACATTTTTTTTAGGTCAAAAATCGACTTTCTGTCAAGGGGGTACCTTTAGTAGAAATCGCGAAAACGGAAACGCCCGCCATTTCCACACCAATCATCCGATCGGGCTGTAACTCCGCCATAATCATTGTGTTGCTTCTAAGAGGGGATGGCGACAAAACGATTGCACTAATAAAATGTATTGGCAATGTTCAAATTTTGCGGCAATCTTGCGCACGGCACGGCAGCTGGACAGTTCGAGGTATCGCAAAAATCTCTTCGGATTACAAATCGATAATTTACCGAGGAAAATTTCAAAGAATAATCTCGGACATTTCTCTTCCGTCAAAAATCGACTTTCTGTCAAGGGTACCCTTGGTAGAAATCGCGAAAATGGAAACGCCGGCCATTTCATCAACAATCATCCGATCGGGCTGTGGATCTGTCACGATCATTGTGTTGCTTCTACGTATTAATGGCATTGAAACGATTGCACCAGTGAAATTTGTTGGCGAAGTTCAAATTTTGCGGCAATCTTGCGCACGGCACGGTAGCAGGACAGTTCGAGGTATCGCAAAAATCTCTTCGGATTACAACTCGATAAATGCCCGAAAAGAATGTCGAAGAATAATCCCGGACATTTTTTTTCGGTCAAAAATCGACTTTCTGTCAAGGGGGTACCCTTAGTAGAAATCGCGAAAACGGAAACGCCCGCCATTTCCACACCAATCATCCGATCGGGCTGTAACTCTGCCACGATCATTGTGTTGCTCCCACGTAAAAATTGCAACAAGGAAATTCCGAGAAAAAAATGTATTAGTGGAGTTCAAATTTTGCGGCAATCTTGCATACGGCACGGTAGCAGGACAGTTCAAGGTATCGCAAAAATCTCTTTGGATTTCAACTCAATAAATGCCTGAAAAGAATTCGAAAAAATAATCTCGGACATTTCTTTTCGGTCAAAAATTGACTTTCTGTTAAGGGCAGAAAACGAGAATAGTAGAAAACGAGAATACGGAAACGCCAGCCATTTCCACACCAATCATCCGATCGGGCTGTGACTCTGCCACGATCATTGTGTTGCATCTACGTACAAATGGCGACAAAACGATTGCACGAATAAAATATATTGGCAAAGTTCAAATTTAGCGGCAATCTTGCGCACGGCACGGTAGCTGGACAGTTCAAGGTATCGCAGAAATCTCTTCGGATCACAACTCGATAAATGACCGAGAAGAATTTGGATGAAGGATTTCGGATTTCCGCTTAAAAATCGACTTTCTGTCAGTAGAAATCCCTTAGTAGAAATCGTGAAAACGGAAACGCCCGCCATTTCCACACCAATAATCCGATCAGGCTGTGACTCTGCCACGATCATTGTGTTGCTTTCACGTACGAATTGCCACCAGGAAATTCCAAGAAAAAAATGTATTGGCAAAGTTCAAATTTTGCGGCAATCATGCGCACGGCACGGTAGCAGGACAGTTCAAGGTATATCAAAAATCTCCTCGGATTACAACTCGATAAATGCCCGAAAAGAATTTCAAAGAATAATCTCGGACATTTTTTTCGGTCAAAAATTGACTTTCTGTCAAGGGGGTACCCTTAGTAGAAATCGCGAAAACGGAAACGCCCGCCATTTCCACACCAATCACCCAATCGGGCTGTAACTCTGCCTCGATCATATTGTTGCTCCCACGTACGAATTGCGACAAGAAAATTCCACGAAAAAAATGTATTGGCGAAGTTCAAATTTTGCGGCAATCTTGCATACGGCACGGTAGCAGGACAGTTCAAGGTATCGCAAAAATCTCTTCGGATTACAACTCAATAAATGCCTGAAAAGAATCCGAAGAAATAATCTCGGACATTTCCTTTCGGTCAAAAATCGACTTTCTGTGAAGGGGGTACCCTTAGTAGAAAACGAGAATACGGAAACGCCAGCCATTTCCACACCAATCACCTGATCGGGCTATCACTTCGCCACGATCATTGTGTCGCTTCTACGTATGAATGGCAATAAAACGATCGCACGAATAAAATGTATTGACGAAGTTCAAATTTTGCGGCGATCTTGCGCACGGCACGTTAGCTGGATAGTTCAAGGTATCGCGAAAATATCTCCGGATTACAATTCAATAAATGCCCGGGAAGAAGTTGAAAGAATAATCTCGGACATTTTTTTCCGGTTAAAAATCGTCTTTCTATTGAAGGGGTACCCTTGACAGAAAACGCGAAAATGTAAACGCCCGCCATTTCCACACCAATCATCCGATCGGGCTGTAAATATGCCACGATCATTGTGTTGCTCCCACGTACAAATTGCACCAAGGAAATTCGACGAAAAAAATGTATTGGCAAAGTTCAAATTTTGCGGCAATCATGCGCACGGCACGGTAGCAGGACAGTTCAAAGTATCGCAAAAATCTCTTCGGATTAAAACTCGATAAATGCCCGAAAAGAATTTCAAAGAATAATCTCGGACATTTTTTTTCGGTCAAAAATCGACTTTCTGTCAAGGGGGTACCCTTAGTAGAAATCGCGAAAACGGAAACGCCCGCCATTTCCATACCAATCATCCGATCAGGCTGTAACTCTGCCATAATCATTGTATTGCTCCCACGTACGAATTGCAACTAGGAAATTTCGAGAAAAAAATATATTGGCAAAGTTAAAATTTTGCGGCAATCCTGCGCACGGCACGGTAGCTGGACAGTTCAAGGTATCGCAAAAATCTCTCCGGATTACAACTCGATAAATGACCGAGAAGAATTTGGATGAAGGATCTCGGACATTTTTTTGCGGTCAAAAATCGACTTTCTGTCAAGGGGGTACCCTTAGTAGAAATCGCGAAAACGGAAACGCCCGCCATTTCCACACCAATCACCCGATCAGGCTGTAACTCTGCCACGATCGTTGTGTTGCTTCTACGTACGAATGGCAACAAGAAAATGCAACGAAACAAATGTATTAGTGAAGTTCAAATTTTGCGGCAATCTTGCGCCCGGCACGGTAGCTGGACAGTTCAAGGTATCGCAAAAATCTCTTCAGATTACAACTCGATCAATGCCCGAGAAGACTTTGAAAGAATAGTCTCGGACATTTTTTTCCGGTCAAAAGTCGTTTTTCTTTCAAGGGGGTACCCTTAGTAGAAATCGCGGAAACGGAAACGCCCGCCATTTCCTATCAGAGTATCTCTAAATGCCCACATGAAGTATAGATCTAGGTGACCTGGCGATTAGCCACGCCTATCACTTGTGGTCAATTGTTTTCTACTCCTGAAATTATTACAATGAGGAGTATTGTTTGTCAAATGAGTTATCTAATAATTAATTATTCCCAGGGTTGGTAAGATCACCCTTGTGGTGCCCCGCCCGAACTTCCTCGTCTATCTCGTCCATCATGAGGAGATTGATATTAAATTTATTAGGCGAAATTAAAAATTCCAAGAATTTCTCAGAAAATTTGATGGAGGCTGTGCAATTTGAACACTAGACTAGGGTTAGATACCCTTACATTTTAATTGTAGATGAATTTACTTGATATATGTATATTTATATATATATATATATATATATATATATATATATATATATATATATATATATATACTTGATGGGAAGAAAATAAATTGCGTGGCCGAGTGGTAATACACTGTACCATCATTCAGGAGACCACGGTTCGATTCCCGCCATGATCAACCATCCACCAGGGGTTTTTCGTGGTTTCCCTCTGACGTTAAGGTCAATACTGGGATGGTTCCTTAAGAACAGACCACGACCGACTTCTTCCCACCATCCAAAATCATCTAATAAAATAACCTTCCATCTCACCATCTCATACATCATTCAACGACACCAATAGATCGTAGTCATCAATACAGTACGTCGTTAAACCCAATATAAATAAATAAAATATAAACGCACGGTTCAGCGACCTTAACCATTCCTAGTTATGATTGCTATTCTGTCTCCACAAGGTTGGTATCGCTGTGATGATGTAACGCAGCGAGTGTAAACAGCCTAACACAAGGTCAACGGAGCGGGGTGTTTGATTAGTCCTTGTCTAGCAGTGGTCGAGGCAAGTCGCGTGGAGTGCGAAGCAAGGTATAGAGTCATGTTGTGGAATTGTCCAGCTATTCCAGCAATCGGGGCGAGTCTCCTGCCCCATGTAGGAGGCTGGGTGAACGGCTATCGCTCCAGGAGTGAGATCACGGGATGGTATAAGGTGAGTACTGATTGCTCAGATAACATAACTATTTACCGAGACGAGTGGCCGAGTGGTAACACACTGAACCGTCATTCGGGAGACCGGGGTTCGATTCCCGCTATGGTCGACCATCCTGACAGGGGTTTTTCGTGGTTTTCCTCTGTCGTTCAGGTTGATACTGGAATGGTTCCTTAACAACAGGCCACGACCGACCCCTTCCCACCATCCAAAACACCTAATAAAATAACCTTACATCTCATCATCCCATCATCTCATTCATCATTCACTGACGCCAATAGATCGTAGTCATCAGTATAGTGCGTCGTTAAAACCCAATATAGAAATAAAATAATCAACTATTATTAAAGTTGTATATATATTGGCGCACTGTACTGATGACTACGATATATTGGCGTCGATGAATAATATATGAGATGATGAGAATCATGGGATGGTGAGATGAAAAATTATTTTATTAGGTGTTTTTGGATGGTGAGAAGGAGTCGGTCGTGGCCTGTTGTTAAGAAACCATACCAGAATCAACCTGAACGACAGAGGGAAACCACGATGCACCCCTGTCAGGATGGTCGACCATGGTGGGAATCGAACCCCGGTCTCCCAAATGACGGTTCAGTGTAATAACCACTCTCGACCACTTGTCTCACTACAAATAATTCTATTGATTGAGCCGCCTCAATTGAGCCGTATACCGGGATAAAGTCGACTCGGTTGTGTGACATGGGTTTGGGTGTCCAACCTCACCTGAACCCATTTACAACCATTCATTCATAAGTACCCCAAGCCCATGTCACACGACCGAGTCGACTTGATTCCGATATACGTTCTTCTTTCGTTCATCGCTTCAGAAACTGAAGTCACCGTTGGGCGTGAGTTCGAGTCCCGCATGATGCATTGGTTTTTGTGAACGTCCTCTCACTAATCTTCACTTCATACAATCATAATCACTAGCTCATTCATACCCCCGTATAACCTAGCTGTTAAGCTATGGGGTCGTTAAGCAAGCAAATCAATCAATCGTCGAACGCCAATCAGATTGGGCAACACGCCCACTATATATGCCAATTTTGAGAACAAATATGTATGTCCTGGTGTCAGGGTATGGAGGTAGGCGGGGTCATGATAGAGCGGTAGTCATAAAGGGGGCTACATTAGATGTCGGTAAATTCTCTTTCTTAAATAGGACAGGTAGGGACTGGAATGGGCTTAGTAGAAATGTTTTTGAAGGGGATGAAATCAGGTTAAAGTTATTCCGTCAGAGGGTTAAGGAGATGGTGGGATAGGGGTACTCAGGGAACTTGCCACCGCGCATTTATGTGCATTTGCAAGAGTTAAATAATAATAATAATAATAATACCTTTTGAAGGAGTGACAGCGTTCGCTGAGGTATTTGAGACATTCCATTGTATTTGTGTACAGTAGAAAATGGCTATTCTATTATAGTGTGCATTTTCGTGGTGAAATCAGCAAATTTCAGGTTATAGGGTACTGGTATGTGTGTTTGACCATTAGGACGGCAATACTGCTCCATGTCACTGACAGCTAACTAGAGTCTCTGTTGATATCTCGATCGCTTATCGTAAAAATGAGTGGAAACAAATAGAACATCCAAAATATCTATACGTATGACGCCAGTTATTGACATGGTTTACCCAAACTTACTGGAAATAGGCACTTTACCGTGAGATCAATGGCCATGTAGGCCTACCCGAATCTGGGGGTCGAATCACTTCACTTGTAGATCGATATTTCATCTCACCTCGATCGTATATAAAATGTCTATTGTCTAACTTGTTGTCGATTATTTTTGTCAATTAACAATATGCTAACGAAAGTCAAACACATGTCGGTATCAAGTTATCAATTCACCAAGATCCAAGAAAATAGCGGGCAATGGTGATAGTATAAAAGTTTCAAGGTATATTCCAATTGAATAGATCATGAAATGGAGACCGATATTCACTGAACAACTATCTACAATACACGAAGAATCAATACATACCTCTTTATCTGGGAGAAAACGTTAAATGTATCCATCATTTGAACAACAAAACTATTTGAGTTGAATCTTGGCACAGCTGTCAAAGTAGATGCACGAAAACAATTTGGCATTCACGGCCTACTCTAGTGTCAGACTTACATTTCAGCGATTTGGAATGTAGCAAAGAGGCAGATTTGAAAATTTCGAACGCGGTCTTCTAAATTCACGTTCGATATTGCTCTGGTAAATGATGTACTAGCTTAACAAAAACATCCGCCAAATAGGATCCCATGTTGATTGTTACACAATCGCGGAAGTTACCAAAATGTATATATATATATATATATATATATATATATATATATATATATATATATATATATATATATATATATATATATATATATATATATATATATATATATATATATATATTTACCTTCCGTAATAAAATAATATTCTTGCTCCCAGACTTTGAACAAGCCTTCGTGGAATCCCCCCAATTGGGTGTTCGGCCCGGTGTGGACTAGCCTGTACACGGGCATGGGGTACGCGTCGTACATGGTGTGGCGCGACGCCGGACGGACGTTCGGAGGCGCCGCGACGCTCCCCCTGGGCCTGTACGCGTCACAGCTGGCGCTCAACTGGGCGTGGTCAGAAGTCTTCTTCAAGAGACATTGTCTCAAAGGAGTGAGCAACGGTTTTGATTATTTTCAGCTTGAGATGTTCTCTGTCTCCACAGGGTATTCAAAGAAGATGTAGACAATAAAACTGTTATATTTTATCCATAGCAACCAATAGTCCAATGTTTTCATCTGCCCAACTTTATAACCATTTTCCAAAATATGATAGCAATTCAGCTGCCATTTTCAAATTAAACGTGTGTAACTTCTTGAATTAAATTTTTCACCATGATGTCAAAATTTACTTATAGACTAATTATTGTAATTGGTGACTCGAAATAGGCGTGGTTTCACAAGTAGGCCAGTTGGATCTATATCATTAGTGGTCATTTGAAGATACCCCGATTGGATATTTGAATTTCACTACAGTTCTAACAGCCCTTTCGATTGGACGGTATGATTTGTGACGTCAAGGGGGCGGGGACTGTGAGTCGTCAATTATTGTAACTGTATTTGTTATTTTAACTTTCAATCAATTAAATTGTTCACTTTCTCATAAGTGAGGTCAGGTGAAAGACAGGTTAGCTGACCTAATCTTGCCCTTGTTGACTTACTAACGTTGTTATACATGATTAAGAAAGACTTTATGTTATTATTATACCACTCAAATGTATAGAAGATATAGAATATGGATATGATGGGAGAATTTATCGGTTTTTTCCTGATCAAAATACACGATATGAGACAAGAGTTATTACATAACGATAACACAGCCAATTACAGTCACATGAATTGCATACAAACACACACTATCACATTTCGCATCCATATCATTATTAATGATACCACAATTACAGAACATTTTATTGAGTATCACAGTTCACGGTGTAGTGATACCAACCTATTCTATCATGATATAAAGAAGGTGCTCCAACTCGGGTTTCAAAAGTGAAATATTTCCGGGGTCAGTTCCCGGGTTCATGGTCCCGATAGCCTGTAGCGCAACTGTCGCTTTTATATCGAACTATAAAAAACAACAATGCTCAACAATGCTATACACGGCTCAGTAGAATTATAATGTTAGTAGTTGCATTTATTTCTTTATGAAAATGATAGATTTTGTGAGTTCAACATGACCACCGGTACCGTAGTCACTCTCATCTACATCTGGTTAACAAGGGAACCAATCACGTGCTTTCAATGTAGACTGACTTATCTTGATCAAGATGCAATTTATCGTAATTATGCCATCTTTTGTTTTGAATGAAAGGTGTCTCATCATTCAATAAGCATATGTTTCAAAAGTACTGGCTAATCGTTTAATCATAATGCAACTTATAAATCAACACCATTTTTATTATCATTATATTATCATATTATCATATATTATCATATTATTATTATTATCATATATTATCATATTATTATTATTATCACATATTATCATCAACACCAGGACTGCACAGACAGCGCAGTCCTGGTGTTGAAGACCATTAGTTTTAAATAATCAAAATGGGGTGGTAAGATCGCCCTTGTGGTGCCCCGTCCAAACGATCCTACCTTTCATTCATAGCCTTAATCGGGGAACAATGATTTTGTATCAAGTTCCGATGTTATTATTAAAAAAAAAAAAAAAAACTCATAAATATCTTGGTTCAAAGTGGAAGATATCAACATTATTGTGTTTTATTCTCTTTTGGAAAGGGAGAGACTTAGGTGTTACGGGCATATGCGGAGAATGGAAATGGAGAGAATACCAAGAGCAATGTTTGAGATAGCAGAAAACAATGGAGCTAAGAGAAGAGTTGGAAGACCAAGAGAAAGGTGGCAGGAGGGAGTCAAGTTCGGGGTAGTCAACCGAGGAGAAAAATGGGAGGAAGTGGTAGATGAGATATGGTGGGAGGATAGAGAACGATGGAGGGAGCTCGTAGGAAGAGAAGAAGAAACAGAGGATAGGTCTAGCAGTTGTGAAGAAGAGGAGGAAGAAGTCGGAACTGGCAGGAACAGATTGATATGAGAAGTCTGGCCCTAGAAAAACTGGTGGAAAGACCCCCTGGCCAAATTTAATTGGTTATCTGGGTTTGATATATAAATATATATATATATATATATATATTCTCTTCTGCCAATGCTGGTAATGTTCGGATATATTTATATATACAACAGAAACGGTTTTCACTTTATATATTGTGTTCCGGACTTTTGCATACTGAAAGACTTTCATCTGTCGGGGAAGATTATGGTCACAGACAACGTAGTCCTGGTGTCAAAGTTCATTGGTTTCATATAATTAAAATAAGGTGACCCTTGTGGTGCCTCGTCCAAACGATCCCACCTTTCATCCATAGCCTCAATTGGGGAACAATGATTTTGTATCAAGTTTCAAAGTTATTGAAGAAAAATCTATAGTTTCAATTGAAACTAACAATTGAAAATTGAAATTTTGAACAATTGAAAATTGTCTCAACACTACGACAACATAGTGAAAATTGCTTCGTACAGTTATTGTATGTGGACTCAAAAGGCAGGCAATTATTATAATAACCTGCTATCTCTGCTAGGTTGAGTTGGATAGATATAGATAGGTTGGATAGGTTAGATGATAGGTGAGGCCTATTCTTATAACACCTAGAGATGGTATACATTTAGTATAGGTCCTAGACTACATGTACACCATCTTCTTGTCACAACGTATACTCTACAGAATGACTTCCCCTTCTTTCCCTATTTCTTGTACTATTTTCTTGTTAATCCCCCATTTCTTGTACTAATTCCTCCATATTATTAATTCTAATATATGTTTCACTGGAGAAATTGTTCGTAAACTATCAAGAGGAAGAAATTCTGTTCTGATTATTTATTATTGTTGTGTGTCACTAAATAAATGAATGAAAATAAATAAAATAAATGTATAAAGAAGCAAGAATAAAATGTTTTGAAATTGGAATTGACATTGCATATAAAGGTAGAGTAGGTGCTATATACAATTTCTATTGAAATCTACAATTTCTAGCGCTATTGACAATTTCGTTGACGTTTAGCATAAAATGTACAACTTTTTCCCCAAGCCTTAAAAAAAGGGTTTTATCTCTATATAGGTATTATTTTCAACGCTGTACATGAACTTCTTGTTTGATTGTGTTGTGTTTTGAAAACAATGAGAAATAAAGCACTTATTATAAGCATATGTGTGATGATCTGCTACATCTATTATAATAACGAATGCTATTTTTATTTTATTCCAGGCTCTAATTAACATCGTCCTCATGGACCTGAACGTGGCGGCTTGCGGCTATGCGTTCTACCAAGTGAACGAGACAGCGGGCTACCTGATGGTACCTTACCTGGCCTGGCTGGCTCTAGCCACTGGACTGACCTACAGTATCTACAAGAATAATCCCAAACAAATAGAGGCGAAGAAGAAGTAACAGTAGAAACATGTATTTATAGCTAAGATCTCATATAAACAGCTTATTTTTGTTGTGATCTGTAATTTTGTTTTGTAAATTTGATTAAATATGCTTTTGAGATCATATTTAGTCACCTGTGTTGGATGAATATTTCAATGTCTTTAATCGATAAAATATATATTTGTTGAATAATAATGGATTTATTTTAATATCATACAAGTCTTGAATTTTTTCTTCTTATTAACATCGATACTTGATTAAGAATCATTGATTCAATTGATCATTGATCATTAATCATTAATCATTGATCATTGATCATTGATCATTGATCATTGATCATTGATCATTGATCATTGATCATTGATCATTGATCATTGATCATTGATCATTGATCATTGATCATTGATCATTATCATGATCATGATCATTGATTCCCAATCAAAGCCATGGATGGAAGAAAGGGTCTTTGAGACCACAAGGGCGATCTCAGAACTAACAGAATGAATTCAAAGTACTTTGTGGTTCAACAAATCAGAAAGTAGAATAAAGACGAAACCGTTATCGTCTATGTGGGGGTTTTTGTTCTTTTTATTCATTTGTAGATTCTAATTCCAAATAGCGTATCCCCAATCATTTATATTGTGGTGGGATCACGTCGAAGTGTTGAAACAACCAATGAGGTGCCGCTTCTGAACGGTAATTGAGTGCATCAACATCGAGGGATGAAAAATTCACAATACAAAATCCTTGGGTTCTTTTCAGAACAACAAACACTTCTCAGAGAAGGGTAAATTCTCGCCAAGCTGGACTTAATTGCCACACATTATATATATATATATATATATATATATATATATATATATATATATATATATATATATATATATATATATATATATATATATATATATATATGTATATATATATATATATATATATATATATATATACTATTCAATATCAAAATTTCTGACAAATATCACATCTTCATTGATTAAATCCCGATGAATTTGAGATATTAAAAGTGAAGAGAAGGCCGGGTCAAATATCCGTCCATTGCTAGAAAACCCAAATAAAGTGCATATATTCTATAATCTATAGGAAATATCATGAAATGTAAATATCGCATATAGTTCATACATGATACATACACTCATCCTTATGTATACAAGATAAAGTGTTGCGAGTATAAGAAATTCGCCAAGCAATAAAACTATAAATAGAATAAATATGAACTTGTGAAATACTGCTCATACGAGAGATTGGAATCAGGTCATTGAACTCAAAGGTACATTGGGAATACTTTGCATCACAGAATTAGTCAATAGTCAATAGAAATACATGTATTATAAACCAGGAAAACTCGTTATGTGTTCCATTTCATGTCATTTCATTTCATTTATCAGCTTCTTGTTCATACCATTATATACGAGTTATAATTAATATCATCAACATAACAAGCAGGTCTTAAAAGTTGTCTGGATTAAAATAACAATAATAATAATGAGTGACTATAATTAACAATAAATAAAACTACTAAAATAAGACACTACTAAAATAAAAATATCTATAGGCCTAAGTGCTAGAATCTCCATTTTGACGAACATTTTTCTCTAAGGAGTTCTGGACCCTTACCTAATAAACCACTCGAAATGTTGTGCTAGAGCTAGCTAGCTCCAAGAGGCTAGGACTTCGATTGGTTAATATTCACTAAAAAAGCTACCAACAATGACAAAATATTAAGAAAACAAATTCACGGTCTCTTGGACTGAATAATTCATCACATTTCGTAGCTCACCTCAAGAGCAGTACTAGGATTTTGTGCTAACAACAATGGAAGTACACAGAGACCAGACACGTTGCCATGACAGGAAGCTTCCCTGGGAGATGTTGACCAATCAAAGTCTTGGCCTCTTGGAGCTAGCTAGCACTAGCACGACATTTATTAGGTAAGGGTCCAGAATCTTGTTCCTTCCATCAATGAGAACAGTCTGAGAATCACACTTCTATATTCATATCCCCAACAATTACAGTTGGTCTGTGAATAACAGAATACATTACCAAGTTCAACCATACATCTATATGACCGAAATACTTTACTCAACGTTACAAGGCTGTGTCTCGGCAGTAGCTTCACACCGCTTTGCAAACCAGGAAGTTTCCCACATATTAGACCTATATTAGTGATAATACAGAATGCCTTGCTTGGATTCTATTTGTAAATGTCCAACACGTTGGGATTGTTAGAGAAAAGGAGGGGGGGGGGGGGAATAGTATACCTGCCCACCTCTTTTTTTCACAAATCTTCTTCTGTTATACACTTATATATTTGATTGTGTCGAGGCCCTCCACATTGGATGTCGCTCTGAAGAACCGAGGTTCGATTCCCGCCATGGTCGACCATCTTGTCAGGGGTTTCACGTGGTTCCCCTCTGTCGTTCAGGTCGATACTGGGATGGTTCCTTAACAACAGGCCACGACTGACTCCTTCCCACCATCCAACAACACCTAATAAAGAAACCTTCATACACATCACCATCTCATATATCATTCAACGACGCCAATAGATCGTGGTCAACAGTACAGAGCGTCGTTAAAACCAATGTAAATAAAGATAAAGTAAATACAGATTATTGTGGAAGTGATGATCCACTGTCAACACGCAGTCATGCTGTCGCAAGGAAATAAAACCAACAAAGGTGGCTGATGCGTTATCTCGAGTTGAGGTCGATCAGACGTGTGTTATCGGCCGACCAGAGCCGACGTCCAGAACTGTTCTACCGGCCGACCAGAGCCGACGTCCAGAACTGTTCTACCGGCCGATCGAAGAGGACGTCCAGACCTGATCAGGGAGTCAGGAGAGGAGGGAAGATGTTGTGGAACTGCCCTGCTATTGGTGCGAGCCTCCTGCCCCATGTGGGTAACCTGGTCAACGGACATCGCTTGAGCCCAGAGCTGACCGGATGGTATCAGGTAATATACTCCATTCCTGATTGTTTTCGTTCAATGGTATGTGTAAATAATGAATATATATATATATATATATATATATATATATATATATATATATATATATATATATATATATATATATTATATATCTTCACTATTGAAATCATGGGAGGGAGAGTCTGTATGTTCGTAGCGTGCGTACCTGTGTACCTGTGTACCTGTGTTCGTACCTGCGTGCGTACGTCCTCTATATGGTGGTTTCGGGGAAGCGAGGAGGTGGGGAAATCGCTGAGCTCAGATATTTCTGTGATGCGTAATTGCGGCTAGGGAGGAGGGGGAATGAAAAGACACCATTTACTTCATAATCATGGCACGTTGTATACGACGGGCGCAACCTGCTAGTATATATATATATATATATATATATATATATATATATATATATATATATATATATATATATATATATATATATATTCATATTTTGATTTCGAGTTCCTAAAACATCTTACCAATGAGTGACCAACAGTGACTGTTTAATTGTTTTTCATGTTTTTCAATGTTTAAAATATGTTTAATGAGCTTTATTATATTCAGCCATTTCTTCGGGCTGGTAAGATCGCCTTCGTGGTGCCCCGTTCGAACAATCCCAAACTTTCATCCTTTGCCTCTACAGGAAAACAATGGCTTTGATTCAAGTTGTCCATGTAGATGAACCAAACATTAATGAGTATTATTCCTTTTCAATAGACTCTGAAGAAGCCTTCGTGGAATCCCCCCGATTGGGTGTTCGGCCCGGTGTGGACCAGCCTGTACACGGGCATGGGGTACGCGTCGTACATGGTGTGGCGCGACGCCGGACGGACGTTCGGAGGCGCCGCGACGCTCCCCCTGGGCCTGTACGCGTCACAGCTGGCGCTCAACTGGGCGTGGCCAGAAGTCTTCTTCAAGAGACATTGTCTCAAAGGGGTGAGATATTGTGTTTTAACGATGCATTGTAATGATGACTGAGATCTATTGGCGTCGGATGAATGATTAATGAGATGATGATATGAAGGTTTTATGGGTAGTGGGAAGGATAGTGGGAAGGAAGCGGTCGTGGCCTATATTGTAGGAATCATCCCGGCATCAGCCTAGACTACAGAGGGGAATAACCACGGAAACCCCTTGTAAAGATGGACGGTGGCGGGGATCGAACTGGGTCCGATATGTCCCTTCACCTCCCGGGTCACACGAAGCAAGTGCGCTAACCACTCAGCTACCTCTGCCGGTATATTCTTGATTTCAGTCTTCCTATAGTTTCACTTGAAATATGCGGTCTCAATTTTAATTTTAATGAGGTTGAATTGAAGATGAAAATTGAGTGAGAAGAAAGCGATCGTGGCCCATTTATGGCTCATATTATTTATTTGAAATAATTGAAGTGGGGTGGTAAGATCCTTGTGGTGCCCCGTCCAAACGGTCCTATCTTTCATCCATAGCCTTGGGAACAACGATTTTGTATCAAGTTTCGGTGTTATTAAAAAACAAAAACTATAGCAATCGTCCCGGCATTAGCTTAGACTATAAAGGGTGACCACGGAAACCCCATGTACGGATGGACGGTGGCGGGGATCGAATTGAAGCCAGATTTGCTTCTCACCTCTCGGATCACATGAAGCGAGTGCGTTAGCAACTGAGCTACGTGTGCTGGTATACAATGATTACTGTCATCGTTTCAGGGCCTTATCAACATGGTTCTTCTGGACCTGAACGTGGCGGCTTGCGGCTATGCGTTCTACCAAGTGAACGAGACAGCGGGCTACCTGATGGTACCTTACCTGGCCTGGCTGACTCTAGCCACTGCGCTAGCTTATCGGGTCTACAAAGATAACCCTAAACAAATCAAATCGAAGAAGAAATGAATATGAAGACGTGAAAGAAGAAACATTTCTGAATTGTGAGAGAAGAAATTATTTATTCACTAGGAAAACGCTATATACGCGTTGTTAGACGAGCGGAAAGTAATAGTATGTCGACTTCATTGCCAAACTTCTGCCTTCATTCGCCAATTGGGTGACATTTTAGTTATAAATGGGTAAAAACTGCTTTGAGTGGTACCAATTTAGCACATTTCATGTTTTTTCTTCAAAATAGCCGATCTGATCAAGCTTAGAATTCCCATGAATGTGTATCAAGATGTTATTCAACTTCACACAAAATTTCAATTTTTTTGAAAATAAAATTTTTTCAATTTTTTTCCGCCGTGTTATTCCAATGAGTATTTTTGAAATTTCTAAAATTCATAAAAATAAAAGTTACCACCCGATAATGCCACAAAACTATACAGATCTGAGCTAGATGAGGATCCATGATGAAAAAAAGTTTGAAGTTGATAGCTGTAGCCGTTTGACCTGTGGAGAACCGAAAAAAAACATGAAAACAAAAAAACAAAAAAAAACATAAAAACGAACACCAATTTTTTTCAGTATGTCAAATTGAATCCTCGCTAAAGCTCGTCTAATGACGGCTGCTCGTCTTCATGATGACTGACCTTGGAGGTCCAGCTTAATATAAATTTGGAATTATAATTGCCGAAAGTAAAAATGAGTTATAAAACTATGGTAATAAAATCAAAAACCTAATAGACCTGATATAATTAGGTAATAATGGAATCAATAGAATAATGGAATTAATAGAATTAGATTTCAAGTTGATTGAGAAACGGTGAAGAGATGATTGTGGAGAATGTGTGACTGTTTTCTCAAGATTGTGAAGACTATTATTTTAATTTTCTCAAATCATGTTTTGAGGGTGCATGGGATTTCAATACAGGGAAAACACAGATGCTTATAATATTCTCAAGATGGTATTAGTAAGAACTATTCAAAGTGTAAAATAAACCGTGTAGAACGGAAAAACACATTTTTTAGCTCTACACGGTTCACAATTGAACGCTATGTCAAATATTTTCCACTCATCCGTCTTGGGTATCAGAACTTCGATATCTCATACCGTTCGGAATTTATCACAAAAAGAAATGATATTTCACTGAATCGACTTCATGGACTCTCAAGAAAGATGTTTGTTGAATCAGTGCGATTGAATTCTACGATTGTTATAATTGCATTAAAGATAATTACAATGAATTTGATGAACACAAATTGAGTTTTCTTTATTTTGTGACGTAATTTTATTCCGTTACAGGACAGCGGAAGTCGAGTTTTGTGATTGACTATAATACATCCAAAAATATCTTTTATAAACATAACTTTTATATTCGAAAAAGATCTTTTTCTAAGATTCTTATAGTGATATTTCATTAATTGGATGCTGCGAAAATTTATATTAATTTATATTTTTTATTCGGAACTTTTCAGCCCACTTCTCGAATTCCAGATGCAGATATTTCCAAATATTCTTCTTCTCGATTTACTCTGAAACTGTTGAGAAAACTTTACTTCAAATTTTCACCACGTGTAGATATAGGCCTAAGTATGCAATAGCTTGTGTAGTTTGTATTTATGTGAAACAACATCGAGGGAATAAATTACTGTGTGCCAAAAATGTTGTATTTATTGGACATTGTTTTCGAAAAAAGCTATCATTTTCTCTTTGTATTTGTATTTTTCTTGTTGGATGAGCGTAGCGAAGCTTTCCATTTCACACCCTGAAAAAAAATGGGCTCATTTTCATTTTTTTTTTTTTTGTAATTATGTACGCGGCATACAGGTCAGAGAAATGAATCAATCAACTTGAAACTCTTTCTGAACGTTGGTGTCATACCAGAATAGGTTGAGATTGTTATTCAGAGGAATCGGTCGAAAGGTTTTTCCGGAAAATAATCGGAAAGTTTGAAAAATCCTCGTAAGAATAACCCGGAGGAAAAATACTTGAAAAATAAGAATTTTTCAAAAGCACTCAAATTTTCACCGAATATGAACAATACTATTATACACCTTTCCAGAAATTTTTGCAACAATCGAATGAGAAATAACAAAGAAAACGCATTAAAGGTGTACATTTTATTGAATATTTGTATCAATTGGTTTTGCAAAGTGTTTATGCGACAGGTTGCAGGTTACTATAAATATCAACAAGTTGCAGGTGAGGTTTTTGAACGTTTGAAGTAAGTCAAGGTTTGTAGATGTAAATTGAGCTGACAAGTTATTTTTCATTCTAGATTTCCATACTTCTAAGCTCATCTCATAACGCGCATCCCGCGTTTTCCTAGTATTAAACTTACTCATTACAGATTGTTTTCAGAACAGGTGGTAATGATTACTATCATGAAATCAAAAGAAAACAAACAAACATGGCCTACTTGATGAAATTACACTTTGTTATTTTTTCTTAGCTCTCTTCTTAAATCACTTATCTTCGTTATATTCTTCAACTCTTATTCAAATTCATTCCATTCCCGCGTATTCGTTTCTCTCAGTGCATGTGTAGAAAGCTACTAATATGGCAATTTTGTGTATGTAATTCTCTATTTAGTGAGAATGTGAGATATGGGTACCGAAAAAACTACACATAAACATTTTCCACAAACCGAACTTTGATATCCTTCCCGGCAAGTGAAAAGAAAATATGAGCTCCCGTTTTTTGTATATATATATATATATATATATATATATATATATATATATATATATATTTATCTCTCTCTCTCTCTATATATATATATATATATATATATATATTTATATATATATTTATATATATATATATATATATATATATATATATATATATATATATATATATATATATATATATTTGAAAGTCCTGGTGTTGAAGTTCATTGGTTTTCAATAATCAAAATGGGGTGGCAAGATCGCCCTTGTGGTGCCCCGTCCGAACGATCCTATCTTTCATCCATGGCCTTAATTGGGGAACAATGATTTTGTATCAAGTTTCGATGTTATTAAAAAAAAATTATATATATATATATATATATATATATATATATATATATATATATATATATATATATATATATATATATATATATATATATATATATATTTATGTTTTGAAGATTATAACATTTCACTCATCAGCATTCTCGAGAAAATAATATTGTCTACATTTTTTAAAGTGGCCCCATTAGTTGATTCTGTATCTCGCATGGTTCCAGTTTGATGAACATTTAAATCTGTGAAATCCCCCTGGCGGGAACTCTTTACCCCATGGAGACTGGTTACGCCTTACAACATAGTGGCTCAGCTGTTTACTTTAAAAAACAACTCGCACTCAATTGTACATTTCAGCGTTCTAGCCACTGAGCCAACATTTCCATTTCAAATTAGAGTTACGTAAGTTAACAAGGTCAGACCATTGTTAGGCGATATCAGCTGTTTGTTCCTCTGTCTCTGTCGCACACACACACACACACACACACGCACGCACACAGACACGCACGAACCAGCGAGAAGAAATGTTGTGGAATTCAGCTGCTGTCGGCGCTTGTCTCCTGCCCAACTTGGGCGGCTGGGCGAATGGATTTCGAACCAGGGGCGAGATTAAAACATGGTCAAAGGTGAGTGCAAGTCGTGTTTAGTAATAAGTTGTGAAATCCTCGCCAGAATGGTTTGTTTACATTGTTTGAGTGTGAATATACAAGGTGTGAAGCTAGCGTTAAATTCAATACTCGGTAGTGCCAACTTGACTGCACAGCTAGTTGATGAATTTGCCGCTAAAGATCCATTCACATTAGAAATTGTAGAACTGACGTATACCGCATCGCGAACAATTTTTTTCACCCTGAAATTGCTTTCATCCTATAGTTAGAAACATTCTTGAACAGGGTGGATTATGCTTAGAGGTTACCATTTTTTTTTTAAATATTGAAAATATTTGAAAAGAATTTTTTAAAAGACAAAATTAAGATGACAAAAAATGGTAGATTTTTATGAGTACCGGTACGAAGATCTGCCATATTTGATAAGAGTGCGTCGTACACTTCAAATGGGTTGCTTGAAACAGTGAACCTCACCCAAAACATTCGGCTAAATGCCTTCATAATATATCATTTAAAAATAAATGAAAAACCACAAAAATGAATTTGATAGCAGCGCGCTATATATCATTTGTATTCAACTTTCAACGCTAAAACAAAACACAAGTTAATGGAAGTATTACAAGTAAGGTGCATGATATACATGTCAGTATATTATAACAACTTGTTATGATCATTATAATTTATCTTGTATTATATTATTAACTTATTTTTTAATAAGTTATATATGGTAAAAAACCTTTCCATACACCCTTAATGGTATACATCCTAAAGGGTTTGAGTTCATACCTTGTCCTTTGTGCTCACACTGTGTCATATGTAATGTACAATTAATGGAAATAAAACTTGACTAAAATATCAAAACCAAACATGACAAATTCATGATTTATTATATTTACACTAAAATAAAATGAGAATAATAAATGGAAATAATGGAAAATAAAAATGAATTGTAATGATGACAATAAAATGAGTTTAGTTATTTGATTGTTTTTAAAAAAGCTCGTGTCGGCATTATTCGGCACAAAAAGTTGCAGTCATGCGCTCTATCGGCGACTACCGTAAATAGAGTTTGGAGGACAGAATTCTGCACGTGGCTATGTTACAACGTTGTTTGTGACTACTTTCTCGCCCCAAAAATGTGTTTCACGGCGAAATTGTTGCGTACCACAGGGTAATTCTGTGGTAGGAAAGAACCGCGAATGTTCCTTTTATTTATTCCCGAAATGCGGCAATTTATTTCAATTGTTGAAACATTTTAGGTTGATTGCAAATGATATGCCTATCTGTAACTTTTCAGATCAATTGCAAATAGCATAATTGTAATTAATTATTTGTCACCATCGATTTCAATTGATGATGAATTTTAGGTTTTAAAAGTGCTATACTATGTGCCTGTAACATTTAGCGTAATTGTAAATACTATTTTTGTAAATAACATTCGACTGTAAATAACATTTAATTGGAAATAATTATTTGACATTGTCCATAACAACTGATGATATTATGTTCTGGGTTGATTGCAAATAGGGCCTATCATACAAAAACTATGCAAAACTGTTTTGTATACTTCATTATCCAAAACAAAAACCGTATAATTAATAATTTACTCTTAAAGCATAACACATTTTTGATGTTTTCCTTGCAATTAATTTCCTTGGAGTGCTTATAGGTAGTCATACATATACCTAGATTAGATAACAAGTAATGAAAATGTTTAGAAAAAATAAAAATCCCATACATTTTACCAATACCTACTGGACATTTTAAGCTTGGGTCAAATGGTGTTTTGAACTAATATCAATAAACGAATACAAATGTTACATGGGTAAATTAATTGATTAATGTAGGCCCTAGGCTATAAAAGTTTTTGATAGGTTACTAAAGGAGTGAAATAATATAATAATCTAAATTCTCACACAACATTTACGTGGTAATTATAATTAATACCTAACTCACAACAATTGTTTAAACAAATGTGGTGGGGCATATTATTAAAATAATCCGATCTGAGTCTCAATAACATTTTCTCTACAAATGAAACATCCAAATCCACTTGAATAAGTTGGACAGATTTGTCAAAAGATGAATCTAAAACAATATCGCACGTATGAACGTTTAGCATGGCCATTCCAAGCTGCATTACAAGCAAAGTAGCCATAGTAAACACTACGGAGAGGTTACTCTGTCCTCCAAACTTCCGCCATGTTGGATTTTTAACAGCTGCCGCTAGCGCATTCTATAGGTACTTTTTGTGCCGAATTCCAGAGCTCAGCAGTGAACATGACTTTTGAGAGTTAAGGTTGAGCCAATGATATGTTTTTGTAAGCGGAAGTTGACCGAGACGCGTGGCCGAGTGGTAACTCACTGAACCGTCATTCGGGAGACCGGAGTTCGATTCCCGCCATGGTCGACCATCCTGACAGGGGTGGATCGTGGTTTCTCTCTGTCGTTCAGGTTGATACTGGGATGCAAGTATCCTGAATATTTGCAAAATATTCAGCAAAACTTCAGCAAATATTGTCGAAATCAAAATGTCCTCCATTATTCCACCCTGCAGACCCTGAAGAAGGCCTCTTGGTCGCCCCCCGATTGGGTGTTCGGCCCGGTGTGGACCAGCCTGTACACGGGCATGGGGTACGCGTCGTACCTGGTGTGGCGCGACGCCGGACGGACGTTCGGAGGCGCCGCGACGCTCCCCCTGGGCCTGTACGCGTCACAGCTGGCGCTCAACTGGGCGTGGCCGGAAATATTCTTCAACAGACATAATATCAAAGGGGTGAGTACTTAATTCACTTTTGCAAGTGTCGATTCATGTAACAATATGGCGGGCTATACAATGAAAGAAAATGAAATCATGTATAAATAGATGAATGATCGAATAGAAATTAATCGACCAATAACATACAATTTTCAACAAAAATGAAAAATATGCTTACGTGGTACGAAAGTTGGTTAATCCATCGAAAAATATTAATTCCTGATTATAAATATTTTATTTATTCATAGTTAATTATTAATATTAATTATAAAAAAAAAAATTCTTAATTCTCACCATTGGTCCGCTTTATTATGTTATGACATAAAACGCCCTTTAAAAATAAATAGCTATTACAAATATTTACAAAAAATCATTTTGATGAAATAGGCTGTGTCAGAATGCCCAATATTCGCTGAATATGATTTTATTTTGTTCAGTGTTGTACAAACGTCTGTCATTCAAGTTTCTGACAATTATTGTAAATAAACCGATGTCGTCTTCCCCCCTTCAGACCCCTGCCATCAAACTGTCATAGTATACGGTGACAGCTCAAGGTTATTGCTGGGACATTGGTAAAATCAAATCTGCAACAATAAAGCCACACGCCATGCGAGTTGATCAATTGAAATCATACGGCGGAAATAAGTAGCTATGTTATACATATCAGACGAAAGATGACATTCGAGCGCAGATATTTTGTAGCAACACTTTTTCTCTACCTATCTTAGTTCTACGTTCTTAGCTCAAAGAAGCGTTACATGTTATTCCCCATAAGAGAGATATTCAATAGGCCCGGTCGAAAATTATCGACTTTTCACGTTTTTTTTTCACCCTTGTCAAATGGGGTAAGAATTTTTGCAAGGTCGTTTTCTGTCATAACATAATGAGACGGACCAATGGTGAAAGTCAAGTTTTGCACCTTACCCCCCCCCCCCAACTTTAAGGAAACAATAATAAATAATTTGTCTCTTGTGATTGTACCTCAGGCGCTGATAGATATCGTCCTCTTGTACCTGAACGTGGCGGCTTGCGGCTATGCGTTCTACCAAGTGAACGAGACAGCGGGCTACCTGATGGTACCTTACCTGGCCTGGCTGACTCTAGCCACTGGACTATCCTACAGGATCTACAAGGATAACCCCAAACAAATAGAGGCGAAGAAGAAGTAATGAACAGTGATTAATTCATTCATCGAATAAAATAACATATTACAGAGAATAAAAAAGGTTCCGCGCAAATTATTTCTTGTTTGTGGATATACAAAATGCTTGTATACTAGTATACCTTTATTAGTTTAAATCAACCAATCGTTTTGAGCTTGAACTTGTTGTCCAAATAAATCATCATCATTTTTATATTTTGTGTAACTTATTTCAACCATCCTTGAAATTATGATTGTAAGGTTGATTGATTGTGAGATGTATTATCTTAATTTAATTATTATTTGGGGTGGTAAGATCGCCCTTGTGGTGCCCCGTCCAGACGATCCTACCTTTTATCCATAGCCTTGATTGGGGAATAATGATTTTGTATCAAGTTTCAATGTTATTAAAACTAGGAAAACGCGGGATTCGCGTTGTGAGATGAGCTTAGAAGTATGTAAATGTGGAATGAAAAATATTCTGTCAGCTCAATTTACATCTACGTACCTTGGATTACTTCAAACGTTCAAAAACCTTACCTGCAACTTGTTGATATTTATAGTGCTGCAACCTGTCGCATGAACACTTTGCAAAACTAATTGATCCAAATATTCAATCAAATGTACACTTTTATTGCCTTTTCTTTGTTATTTCTCATCCGATTGTTGCAACAATCTCTGAAAAAGTGTATAATAATATTTTTCATAATTGGTGAAAATTTGAGAACTCTCGAAAAATTCTTGTTTTTCAAGTATTTTCACTCTTCACGATTTTTTTTCGGAAAAACCTTCTGATCGATTTTTCTGAATAACAATCCCAACCTATTCTGGTATAACAGAAATATGTAGAAATAGTTTCAATTCGACTGGTATTTCTTCCTGACCTGTATGCAGCGTACAAAATTACAAAAAAATACAACAACAAAAAAATCATAAAAACCAAGCCCATTCTTTTTCGGCATGTGAAATGGAATCTTCGCTACGCTGCACCATTCTCTTCTCCATTCCATTTCCATTTTCTTTCTTCATTCCATTTTCTTAGAGATTAGAGAATTGACTACTTGCGATTGACCCGCCCACAAACGTCACAAAACAAAACATCCAATCAAATGAGCTTTGTTATGTGGGTAAATTGACATTTACCTATCAGAGTATCTCTAAATGCCCACATGAAGTATATATCTACGTGGCCTACCGATAAGCCACGCCTATCACTAGTAGTCACTAATTTCATATTGTCTTTCTGTCTCTTATTACAATGTATAACATATAAACAATCCACCAAGCTGACCTTGAAATTTATATTAGCCTATTATCATTATCTTTTTATGTTATTCATGGTAGGCCTATATCATTTGTTGCAATTATATCAGGTTATCATAGTATATTGTCTGATATTTGAAAGTGATTGCAGCGCGCTATTAGGGTATCATACCTGCCTATACAAGAAATAAAGCCATTACACCGCGACCTTGAGTTATGTAATCGTGTGTATTGAACTAAACAAATATTCACTCATGAAGGTTGGTTTGGACATACAGTGCAC
The DNA here is from genome assembly GCA_964007535.1 of Brachyptera risi. Classification (NCBI taxonomy): domain Eukaryota; kingdom Metazoa; phylum Arthropoda; class Insecta; order Plecoptera; family Taeniopterygidae; genus Brachyptera; species Brachyptera risi. Next base: position 48,210,946 of record OZ023331.1, on the reverse strand, counting down.
GCAGGTTTTCGGCTTGGGTTTACACAGATGTGTTTGAGGTTTGGAGAGCTCAAGAGAGTTAGTTGAGAGGAACAACAGTGATTGCCAGTGTCAACTCAAGAACGGTTCAAATATATCAGAAGAAAATCTCTGTAGATCACAGGTATTATTTTTATATATATATATATATATATATATATATATATATATATATAAAATAAAACTCTTCATTTTAAATATAAAGTTTGAAGAGTTTGTCTTATTTCATCATTATTACACAACTTCATCCAAAAATATTCAATTTATAGCACATAATGAGTTGTGAAAGCCCTAAGTCAAACATATATATATATATATATATATATATATATATATATATATATATATATATATATATATATATATATATATATATATATATATATATATATATATATATATATATACCGGTATATATATTTATATATATATATATATATATATATATATATATATATATAAATATATATACATATATATATATATATATATATATATATATATATATATATATATTTATATATGTATATATATATATATATATATATATATATTTATATACATTATTTATATATATATATTATATATTATATAATATTATATTATATAATATATTATATATTATATATTATTATATATTATTTATTATATATTATTTATATATATTATTTATATATATATATATTTATATTTTATATATACCGGTATATATATTTATATATATATATATATATATATATATATATATAAATATATATACATATATATATATATATATATATATATATATATATATATATATATATATATATATATATATATATATATATATTATATATATATATATATATATATATATATATATATATATATATATATATATATATATATATATATATATATACACATAAATATATATATATATATATATATATATATATATATATATATATATATATATATATATATATATATATATAACTATTCAAGTCATGTCGCATGACTGTCAAGCGTATACAGCTAAAAATGTTTTTTAGCTGTATACGCTTGACAGTTATGCGACATGACTTGAATAGTTTAATACCTTATACCATCTTGAAGCTATCATAATTATCTGTGTTTCTCGCAAATAAGAATTTAGATATCTCATACCTTTCAAAAGTTATCACCAAGAAACTGATATTTCGCTAAATCAACTCCCGTGGGCTCTTGACGATGCACTATGATAATGACCACGATCCATTGGTGTCGGATGAATGATTAATTTTTTTAAAACCCAATTCATATTGGGTTTTATTTTATTTTATTTTCATTTGTTTTAAATTTGCATTACATTGAGGCGTCCACAGTGTTTATATAGGGCACAAAATTTCCCGCCAGGGGAATTTCACAGATATAAATGGTCATACAACTTGAACAGTACAATATATAAAATTAACAAATACATCACAAGATGCAGACAATATTTGTAGGAAATACTAATGAGTCAAATTTTATAACAATAAAGGTGAGAAGATCACTTGTATGTAACAGTTAACACTCGATATTTTCGCTATTGACTTTTTCCTGATGATGATGATTATTGTTCGCTTAACGACCCCACCAATAGCCAGATTATACGGGATTACGAATGAGCAGGTGATTATGAATCTATGAAGTGATGATAAGTGAAAGGACGTTTACAAAAAACCCGTACCTTATGCGGGACTCGAACCCACGCCCAACGGTGACTTCAGTTTCTGAAGCGGTGCCTCAGCTAACTGAGCTACGGAGGGCGGCGAGTTTTACCTCTCAGATTGCCGTTATACATACAAATAACACGTAACATATGTTGTGAATGTTTATTATGGTTGACAGTATTTTATAAGACACTTCTCTGCATGATGTAAAGTAGTTCCACTACAATAATATGTTCATCGGGAAAGTCACTACGATCGTTTATATGTCACGTTGACACTGGAAATGGTACGCTATGAGTAGGTTCACCTCAAAAAAAGTTGTTTTTCTTACCAGTTTTGACTTGAAAAAAAAATTGAAAATATTTCATTCAAATTTTTGATATTTTCCCATTTATTTTATGAATTACACAAGAAATTGTTTCAAAATTATAATTGTTATATTTCATACAGTTCAGAAAATCATTTCGGGTGCCAACAAAAAAAGACCCGAACCTCCAAAAAGTGCGTTTCGATAATTCCCTTCAGTTGGTAACGACCTAGTGTATTTGGTTTTATACAGTTGGCATCTCCGTCTCCGTCTACAGCGGTTTAAATCAACATTACGTAAGCGAGGTTATCCCAGTCTGAGTCAGCTGTCTTCCTGTCAGCAGTCAGCGAGTCAGCGAGCGACAGAATGCAGATCAACTGGGTGGCTATTGGGGCCTGCTTGTTGCCGAACTTGGGGGGCTGGGCCGGGGCTTTCATCACGGTCCCCAATGTCAAAACGTGGTACAAGGTAGGTGAAGTTGTTTAATAGGATGAAGGTAGCGCTGTCTGTTGATCAAATGTCACTGTTACGACAACGTCATGTTAGCCCGAGTGTTTCCGAAGTAAAGCGCGCTTTTCTCTCTTACTTTATTTCTTTCTTTCTTTCTTTCTTTCTTTCTTTCTTTCTTTCTTTCTTTCTTTCTTTCTTTCTTTCTTTCTTTCTTTCTTTCTTTCTTTCTTTCTTTCTTTCGAATAAGCTCGATGCCCTCTTCAATCATAAAAATCACACTTCCCAATAAATGAAAACAAAATTGCAAGCCATAATTCCGTATTGGATGTAAATCAAGGAAGTGGATGGTATGGAAAGTGAATATATTCATAAGACAGACCGGCACAGTAGCTGAGTGGTTAGCTCACTTGCTTCATGTGACCCGGGAGGTGAAGGGACATATCGGACCCGGTTCAATCCCCGCCACCGTCCATCTTTACAGGGGTGCATCGTGGTTTCCCTCTGTAGTTTAGACTAATGCCGGGATGGTTCCCACAATATAGGCCACGACCGCTTCCTTCCCACTATCCTTCCCACTACCCATGAAAAACCTTCATCTCATCATCCCATCATCTCATTAATCATTCATCCGACGCCAATAGATCTTAGTAATCATTACAGTGCGTCGTTAAAACCCAATGAAAAAAAAAAATAAATAAAAAAAATAAGACAGTGTCACAGCGGCGTAGTGATGAGGAAATGAATGTTTGAATTCAGTTCGCGATAAAAGTGGGACGTTGTTTTTGTTTCAACTTTTGATATGTTGATTGAATCCTTCAGTGAGAGAGTGCTAGGGTTCGAATCCATCTCACGCCATTTTATTATTATTTCAAATCATTATTGTTCAAAGACCAAGGTTTATGTGAGGCAAGATGTTTTTTTTTTCACAACGTATATGCAACACAGCTAGAAGGCCAAATTGTGGGGCTATTTTGTAGAGTTAACACATATTTGTATTTGTTTTGGCTATTTGTAGAGTTAACACATATTTGTATTGGCCATTTTAATATTCATATTGACTTTCTATTTGTATTTGCATTTTATATTCATGTCGTTTTTCGCGCTCCATTGTGATGACCGCGTGTGAAATGACTGGTTTTCATTGAATACGTCACAAATAAGCACTTCATTGTCGGAACAGTGTTGCTCAACAGAGTGAAGGTAGCGCTTTCTGTAGATAAAATGCTTGTTCAAAGTGAGATGGTTGTTCTGATCGGTCGTCTATCGTGACCAGAGATATTGACGCTTGGAAGTTTCGATACGTCATTGTGTGAACAGAGGTGTGAAATGACGCTGTGGTAGGTGCTGCCACCTACCGGATGCTTACGTCACTTGTGGAAAACAGTCGGTAACTGGAATTCGAAAAACAGGTAATCGGGACGTTTGGCTCTGAACTGACCGCAAGAAACCACAAATACCTTCCATGTTATCAGTATGAGAGTTGGAGCACCTTCTTTATATCATGATCAAGCATGGAATAAAAAGAATAATAATAATTATAATTATTATTATTATTATTATTATTATTATGATGAAGTGTGTTGGTATCTATACATCGTGGTGGAGGAGAAAAGTGACATGAAATCCGAGTACCCTGAGAAATGATCGTTGGTTGTGTCGACAGACGTTGATCCGGCCATCTTGGACACCCCCTGACTGGCTGTTCGGTCCAATGTGGACGTGCCTGTACACGAGCATCGGGTTCGCGTCCTACCTCGTGTGGAGAGACGGCGGCAAGTCCTTCAAAGGCGCCGCGGCGCTACCTTTAGTCCTGTACGCGTCACAGCTGCTGCTCAACTGGGCGTGGACGCCCATCTTCTTCGGCGCGCACAGCCTCAAATGGGTAAATAATAATCAATATTATGATGATTTTTTTTTTTAATTGCTTTAATTAGACGAGCTTTAGCGAGGATTCAATTTGACATACTGAAAAAAATTGGTGTTCGTTATATATTTTTTGGTTTTTTTGGTTTTTTGTTTTTATGTTTTTTTGTCGGTTCTTCACAGGTCAAACGGCTACAGCTATCATCTTCAAACTTTTTTTCATCATGGTTTCTCATCTAACTTCGATTTGTATAGTTTTGTGGCATTATCGGATGGTAACTTTTTTTTTTTATGAATTTAAGAAATTTCAAAAATGCCCATTAAAATAACACGGCGGAAAAAAAGAAAATATTTTTATTCTCAAAAAAAAAAATGAAATTCCGCGTGAAGTTGATTTATATTTTGATACACATTTCTGAAATTTTTCAGCCTGATCGGGTGAGCCATTTCGAAGATAAAACATAAAATGTGCTAAATTGATACCAATCGAAGCAGTTTTTACCCATTTCTAACTTAAATGTCACTCAATTGGCGAATGTAGACAAAAGTTTGCAAAGTTTGGCAAAGAAGTCGACATACTATTACTTTCCGCTCGTCTAACAACGCGTATATAGCGTTTTCCTAGTAAATAGTAAATACACATAAATTTTAATTTGAATGAATACATATATATATAAGATCACTCTCCCAGAATTTCAATTGAAATCGTTATGAGGAAAAGAGGATATAAAATAGAAATGAATGGGAATCCTCATTTTAATCGACTGTATTCGTGTATATTCGTCCATTTACCGAACCAGTATTATAGCATGAAAAATCTTAATGTATAGTGACTTAGTTTCACTTTATAAAAGTTAACAGTGTTGCTTAATTTTACCCTATATTTTGGATGTTTTGTTTTGTTTTTCTGTACTATAATTCAGATTATCCATGTATATTTTTCTATACATTGTAGGCCTATAGAACATGATATGTGTAAATTGACTTACCATAATATATTTTGCATTTTTGTAAATGGAAAATTCTGTGGATTAATAAAGAAATCTTATCTAATCTAATCTAATCTAATGGGATTCATTTATACCGTTATCAAATCGCTTCAATTTGATGCATAATTTGGTAGAGTAATATTAAATTTTTTTCACTCTGAATGGATAATTTAATGATGGTATAAATAGCTTTTTCCAAATAGCCTTGCATGTTAAACAAGACGTGTCACGAGGAATGTCTGCCCCTCCCCCTCCCCGCCCCCCTGTCACAGACTGTCACACAATGGGGATTTGTCCCCCCCCCCCCGCAAGGTGTGACTTAATTAAAGTACTACTGACGTGGCACTTCAGTGCGCGCGTGGGAGAAAGGGTGTACATTAAATACACTGCTGCATCGGATGTTTCACAGTAATTTATTCCGACATTTATTACATTTATTTCTTATGGAAAGTTCAAACGTAATTCGTGTACATCTCTCGACTTTTTCATTTTTCCAAATGTAGCTACTGTATAATTCAAACTAAATTAATTTTGACACATTTTCAAAGGATATATTCCAGATGTTGGGGAACGGAGAGCAGAAATAATTTCGAAAAAAGTCGAAAAAAATTCTACTAACTGTTCAAATAGAAAACTGGTGAAAATAATGGAAAAATAAAATTGTTCAAAAAATAAACCATTCTTTTAAGGCGTCCCTAGTCTTTGTGAGATGAAAAGTTACCGCCAGGGGGATTTCACAGATTTGAATGATGATGGAACTTCAACCACAAAAAAGATACAAAAATTTAAATAAAATATACCACCCTCGGTAGCTCGGTCAGCTGAGTCACCGCTTTAGAAACTGAAGTCACCATTGAGCATGGGTTCGAGTCCCGCATAAGGCATGTTTGTTTTCTAATAACATCGAAACTTGATACGGAATCATTGTTCCCCAATGAAGGCTATAGATGTGAGGTAGGATCGTTTGGACGGGGCACCACAAGGGCGATCTTACCACCCAATTTCAATCATCATTATTATTATTATTATTATTCTTTTTTTTTATAAGCGACCTTTCACCTATCACTTCATAGTTTCATAATCACCTGTTCATTCGTAACCCCGTATAACCTAGCTGTTGTTGGGGTCGTTAAGTAAAAAATAATCAATCAATCATTAAAAAATACAACACAAGATGCAGATAATATGTTTTGTCGAAAACGCTAAAAAGTCCAATTCTATAAAATTAAAGGTGGAAAGTTCACTCGTATGTAACACACACTTGATATTCTCACCAACTATTATTAATAATAATAACAATATATCTTTTATTATCGGAGACTATAGTACATGGCAGTATGATAAACGTCAAGTAAGAATTACACTTACAAGTTTGAACAATTAAAATTACATATATATTGGTAGGCCTATCATAATCAACCCACATAGGTTAGATTAAGGTATTCGTCAATCGAGTAATAAAATCTTTCTCCAACAAGAATGTGTTTACCATACACTTAAATACATCATCATTCATATATATATACCAGCTGGTGAATTATTATACTAGGAAAACGCCATATATGCGTTCTTAGACGAGCGGATAGTAATAGTATATCGACTTTTATGGCCAAACTTTTGCCTACATTCGCCAATTGGGTGACATTTAAATGAGCAATGGGTGAAAACTGCTTCGAGTGGTACCAATTTGACACATTTTATAGTTTTTCTTCAAAATGGCTCACCCGATAAAGCTCAAAGTTCTCATAAATGTGTAACAAAATGACCCCCAACTTGACGCGCAATTTCATACTTTTTTGAAAATAAAAATATTTCCTTTTTTCCGCTCTGTTATTCTAATGAGTATTTTTGAAATTTCAAAAATTCAAAAAAAAAAGTTGACATCCGATATTGCCACAAAACTTTAAAAATCAAAGTTAGATGAGGAACCATGATGAGAAAAAGTTTAAAGTTGATAACTGTAGCCGTCTGACCTGTGTAGAACCGACAAAAAACATAAAAAAAACGAACTTCAATTTTTTTCAGTAATTTTATGTCAAATTGAATCCTCGCTGAAGCTAGTCCAATAAAATTGATAGAAGGTAATGTGGTCCCCTAGTGTATACAGTTTCACCTGGCTCCTAACCGTCAATTAAAGAACACCTCATATATTTTTTTATCTTCTCAATTCTGATTTTCCTACTGTTTTTATCATATACAAAATGCACAGGGGTTGCTAAACTCACTCAATTAGTGTGATTAAATAGTTATAATGATCGAAGTCAAATTCGACTTCTCGCAGTCGGCAGTCCGTTGACTTCACGAAGTCGAGTTTCTTGCGGATTGTTTTTAGTAAACACTCGACGATGTTGACTCTCCTGCTAATGATGTCTGATGGACCAACTTGAACGACTGAAGGAGGCTGGAGGTGATGCATTATTGTCGGCTGAAATGGAAATACGGAAAAGTAGAAAGTAAAGATCGAATGAGATTTAAAATAAAGTGAATGCGTTTTGGTTTCAGTTCTTGGATACGCTTGTATTCAGGAATACAACATTTCGTTTACCAACCTGACAAGCACACACACGCACCCCGTCACCCGGTTCGATCCCCGCCACCGTCCATCTTGACAAGGGTTTTTCGTGATTTCCCTCTGTAGTCTAGGCTGATGCCGGGATGGTTCCCACAATATAGGCTCGACCGCTTCCTTCCCACTATCCTTCCCATTACCCATAAAAACCTTCATCTCATCATCCCATCATCCCATCATCTCATTAATCATTCATCCGACGCCAATAGATCTTGGTAATCATTACAGTGCGTCGTTAAAACCCAATATAAAAAATAAAATGAAATATATATGAATATATATATTCATATATAAATATATATATATATATATATATATATATATATATATATATATATATATATATATATATATATATATATATACATACATATTCAATATAAATATATATATATATATATATATATATATTTATATATATATATATATATATATATATATATATATATATATATATATTCATATATATATATATATATATATATGAATATAAATATATATATATATATATATATATATATATATATATATATATATATATATATATATATATATATATATATATATATATATATATATATATATATATATATATATATAATCGTCTAGTTTCAACTTTTCAGCCTTAAACAGTCTGAAATGAAAGCTCTTTAAAAATACTGGGAAACAAATTTCATAACATTCTGGCTCTCCCGATTATTTTCTCGTAGCCAAACCCAAGTTTCCAGTACACTGCAGACCCAATGTATGAAATTAAAAAATTTTGCCACCCGTATGTGATTAAAAGCTCGAATAAAAGATGATCAAAGTTGGACAATTGTAACGTGATTAATTAAAAAGCCGGCCTCCAGTCGTATAACGGTCGTGCGTTAGTCGCTCTAGGCCCGTGTGTTACTTGCTATACGCAAATAGAACGAGAACAGGTAGACACAGTTACGATTTAATAAACTTTCGCAGTCTGAATTTTTACCAGTTTTTTAGAAGAATGTTTCCTCCTATACGTGTTATTGTTACGTGCCATCATTATTTCATTTATTTATCACTAGGAAAACGCGGGATTTGCGTTGTGAGATGAGCTTGGAAGTATTGAATTTTTTTTTTTTTTTTTAATAACATCGAAACTTGATACAGAATCATTGTTCCCCGAATAAGGCTATGGATGAAAGATAGGATCGTTTGAAATGTGAAATGAAAAATATTCTGTCAGCTCAATTCACATTTACTGACCCTGGATTATTTCAAACGTTCAAAACCCTTACCTGCAACTTGTTGATATTTATAGTGCTGCAACCAGTCGCATATACACTTTGCAAAAAAAATTGATTCAAATATTCCATAAAATGTACACCTTTGATGCGTTTTCTTTGTTATTTGTCATTCGATTCTTGCAAAAATCTCTAAAAAGGTGTATAATAGTATTTTGCATATTCGGTGGAAATTTGAGAGCTTTTGAAAAATTATTGTTTTCCAAGTATTTTTCCTCCGGGTTATCCTTAGGAGGATTTTTCAAACTCTACGATTTCTTTCAGGAAAAACCTCTGAACCGATTTCTTTGAAAAACAATCCCAGCCTATTTATGGTATGACAAAAATATGTAGAAAAATTTCAAAGTCGATGTATATTTTTTCCCAACCTGTATGCCGCGTACAAAATTTCAAAAAAAAAAAAAAAAAAAAACGAAGCTTATTTTTCCGGTATGTCAAATGGAATCTTCGCTACGCTCATTTAATTATTTTTGTCATTATTTTCGCCAAAACTTCGTCCATCGGTTTATGTCACTTAACATGCGGACGTTGTTGTTGTTGTTGTTGTTGTTGTTGTTGTTGTTGTTGTTGTTTTTGTTGCGCGCAGTTCGAACCAACCTGAACAACTCAATCTGATCTCATTCGGAAAGAAGTAGCGTGACGTCATTCTTGATTGATCGGAGTTTATTTTCTAAACATTGAGACTTCAGCACAGATGTCATTTCCAATTGCAATCCAAGTTGAAATTCACTGCTTCTAATGATGAATCATTGTTCAAAACAGATATATTCTAGATCATACAAATAAATATAGGAATATATATATATATATATATATATATATATATATATATATATATATATATATATATATATATGTATATATATATATATATATAAATATATATATATATATATATATATATATATATATATAAATATATATATATATATATATATATATATATATATATATATATATATATATATTTATATATATATATGTATATATATATATATAAATATATATATATATATATATATATATATATATATATATATATATATATATATAAATATATATATATATATATATATATGAATATATATATATATATATATATATATATATAATATATATATATATATATATATATTATATATATAAATATATATATATATATATATATATATATATATATATATATATATATATATTCATATATATATATATATATATATATATATATATATATATATATATATATATATATATATATATATATATATATATGTATATATATATATAAATATATATATGTATATATATATATATATACATATATATATATATATATATATATATATATATATATATATATATATATATATATATATATATATATATGTATATATATATATATATATATATATATATATATATATATATATATATATATATATATATATATATGTATATATATATATATATATATATATATATATATATATATATATATATATGTTTATATATATATATATATATATATATATATATATATATATATATATATATATATATATATATATATATATATATATATATGTTTATATATATATATATATATATATATATATATATATATATATATATATATATATATATATATATATATATATATATATATATATATATATATATATACAGTCAACGCGTGTGATGTTATGTATGAGAAGTTTTTTTTTCAGTATCAAACAAATAATATAATTGAATTTTTCAGGGTCTGGTCGAGATCTGTCTCCTGTGGGTGAACGCCGCTGCATGTGGCGTCGCCTTCTTCCAGGTCAACAGGACGGCCGGCGCCCTCTTCGTGCCCTACTTGACCTGGCTGTCCCTGGCAACAGCCCTGAATTACAGCATCTACGTCAACAACCCTCCCAAAGAGATCAAGGAATAGACGACATCTTCGGGGCAGTGACTTGACAATACCGTGTAGGCATCAATGCAGTGCAAAACTTGCATCTATAGGCTTCTGTCAAGTGACGTCACCCATTGTTGCAAGAGACAGACAACAATGTTCACCAGTTGGAATTGACCAATCAGAATATTTGGTAGTCCACCAGTTTGCTGTATTGCTGTGGTAACTATTGTTTGTCATCTGTCACTTGCCTATAGGCTTCTGTCAAGTGACGTCACCCATTGTTGCAAGAGACAGACAACAATGTCCATCAGTTGGAATTGACCAATCAGAATATTTGGTAGTCCACCAGTTTGCTGTATTGCTGTGGTAACTATTGTTTGTCATTTGTTACGTGCCTATAGGCTTCTGTCAAGTGACGTCACTCATTGTTGAAAGACATACAACAATGTCCACCAGTTGGAATTGATTTATTTTCTGATTTATTTTCTCAATCATTTTTGGAGATACTTTTCTTTTTTTATTATTGCTATAATGGCATCTCACATATATTGTTCATGAAGATATATTTCAGAATTATTATAAATAATTCTGTGAAAGTGTACAATAATGGGAATGAGAACATTTTGAGATGAAAATACATCAGAAGCCCGTGTTACGATCAATAGCATTACCCACAATTCTATTTTTAGACACATTCGGACAAGAAAATGTCCGAAAACTGTCTTCTTGATTACAATATGTCATTAAAATTCACATTGAAGAATCTTAAAATTCAATGTGGCTCTGATATTTGACGTCACCAAGTGGGTAATTGTGGTTAATGCTATTAAGTTGCACTTGATTAAGGGGAATTTAATTGTTCTTGCATATTGAAATATCAATTGGATATTTCAACTGCTACATATCTTTATTGAAACAAAGACTATGCCATAACTCATGCATATCGTCGCTTGACACAAAACAAGTCAAACAATCAATAAACAATTCATCAATAATAATTAATTAAATTAATATATTGATGTCAATTTGAATGAATTATAAACAATACTGCTAGTAAATAATGCGATGCTACTTTGTGTATAAACAGCAATATGTATGAATGATTATATAAAAATGATTAATGATGCGTATAAATGTTCGATATTGAAAATAACAATGTCAAATCATTCAGTTTATACACCTGGTAATTCAGCAGAGAAATTGATGGGAAATTCTACATGAAACTTCCAATTGGGATAGTTGTTCTTCGGAAACTCACATCACCAAGTCTGTGGTGTTTGTTCCTATTGTTCTTGTTCTTGTATTCATGTGCAATATTATGATACCGATATTCTTATACTATTTTATTTTCATAATAAATAAGTGAGAGAAAGAAAATGTTTTTGATTGATACAAATAGTGACTCCACTGCCCAAACCCAGTTGCCATAGACACAGAATAAAACACGCAAATAATTAGAATTAGAAAAATATGATAAAACGAGATATTTACTAAAAACATAAATTTAAGATCTGAAAATGAACGAATGTCAAGGAAATATTTTGATTGGATGAGCGAAGTGAAGACTCAATTTCACCATACCCAAAAAAAGGACTTTTTTTTTTTTTTTTCGCGCTCCACAGGTCAGACGAAAATTCAAAATTAGTTTAAACTTGGCACACACAAGTATCATTATCTAATTCGATACTGTATAGTTTTGAGGCGCGATTGGTTGAACCACTTATGAGAAAACTCATTTCAAAGTTTTCAAAAATCTCATGACGATAACCCTGAGAAAAAAAAATCAGGAAAAATATTTCATCCGAGAAGATTCAAATTCTCAGGGAATTTCAATCTGATAATGATACAAATTATTTCGAACTTTCACTCAAATCGGATCAGCCGTTTCGATTTAAAAAAATATATAATGTAATTTGTGTTAATCACTCAAAGCTATTAAGATACCAATTAAATCCAAGCAACAGGTCTCACCACTCAACTGTAAACGATTGAAACAAAGCCTTCTTTATTATCATATAAATTAATAATGGAAAATAAGATGGCAGTGATGTGATGGTTCGGATCTCAAGGTGTATATATATATATATAATAACCAATCCAAAGAATAAGTTGATATATTCCAGCTCATCCATCAACGCGGCAACATAACGCGTTTGCCTAGTGATATATCACAACCCTCTGTTGCTTGCTCAGCTGAAGTGGTACTAAATGACTGTGAGTAGGCTCAAAGATTTGGACGGTAAATTGGTAATTTTCAACATTGGTTGAATTGGGAGTCGAGTCAGCATAACAGATCGGCAATTCTATTTATTGAATTATGTTCGGACTATAGTTAAAATAATAATATTTATAATAATATTTATAATAATAATAATAATAATAATAATTTTAACAATAATTAAAATAAAAGCAGGCAATTACTATTCTCGCCTTCAATGCTATCCATTCTTCCTAATGTTAGACAGAGAAGTAAAACGCTTACTTTTCAATTGTGCGACTTCTGCTGGATGTTGGGATAGTTTTCCAGGAAAGTGAGATGTGAAGTTTCTCTGACTATCACGTGACCTATCAAGAGACGACTTGTCCATGCAGCGTTTCAACAGTTTGGTTCGCCGCTTTCCGCTCGGAACCCCCGGTCGAGGAGACTGCCGTGGACCGGTCATCCTCAAAGTAAACCACCGCTTTCTACGTGTGGGGATGATCTCTTAAGTCAGCCATCTCTCTCTTTCTCTTTCTCTTTCCCTCTTTTCCCTCTCTCTCTCTCTCTCTTTCTCTCTCTCTTTCTCTCTCTCTCTTTCCCTCTTTTCCCTCTTTTTCTCTCTCTCTCTCTCTCTCTCTCTCTTTCCCTCTTTCCCCTCTTTTTATCTCTCTCTCTCTTCCCTCTTTTCCCTCTTTTTTTTCTCTCTCTCTCTCTCTCTCTCTTTCCCTCTTTTCCCTCTCTCTCTCTCTCTCTCTCTCTCTCTCTCTCTCTCTCTCTCTGTCTCTCTCTCTCTTTCTCTCTCTCTCTGTACCACACGCGGCTCTGAACGACCCTTTCAGCACTGTGGTCTCTCTCTCTAACAATATATACATGTATTGCGGTATGCTTCATCTCTCTCTATCTCACTGCAGGTCGGTTATATATGCTCTGTCTCTTACACAAGCTCTGTATGACTCTTTACTTCTCCGTGTCACTGGCAATCACGTTCTGTCTCACTCCCACCAACTTGTTACAGTCTCACCAATCTCTAGCAAGTGTAGCTCTGACAACAGTTACTCCTAGAACTCTTCCAGCAGGAACGAAGGAACTTTTCTCTCCTGATTTTCGAGGACAAGTTTGTGACCAGGTGAGAGAAAGAGGTTTGTGGTGTGGCTTTGCCGAATCGCCTTACAATTCTATTGAAATGAAAACTCATGGTACTTTCTCATATTTACATTTTTATTGGAGACGATAGTATAAATAATTGCAAGAGTTGTTTTCATTTCGCATTTAACAATTATTCAAACAGCCAACTTTCGGAGGTCATTTTATATTTCAGCCAACTCATGTATAATATATTTTGAAGAAAATGTGATATTGTATGAATCCAAGGAAGTCTGTAGAGATGGTTGACATGTTTGACATGGTTGAAATGTCCATTGTCATGGTTGACAGAGCAAACTACAGATATCTCAGACACTTGTTACAGAATGGTGAGACAGACTATACCCATATGCTCTGTCTCACTTCTACCAACACGCTAGTGATGTATTCTGTCTCACTCCGATCAACGTATCACCCTTATGCTATATCTCTCTCCCACCCTCATATCATCCATATGCTCTCTCTCAATTTTACCTTCATGTCACCGATATGCGTCATCTCTCTCCCACCCACATATCACCCTTATTCACTGTCTATCTCCCACCCACATGTCCCTCATATGCTTCATCTCACTTCCACTCACATCTCACCCTTATCCTGTATCTCACTTCTACCCACATCTCACCCTTATCCTCCATCTCACTCGATCCCACCTACTGTCACCACATGTCTCTCCCCGCGGTCTGCCAGCCGGTCCTGAATGTAAATGTCGCCGCGTGGTTCCGCCTCCGGCCCCCAGGGACGCCAGAGTGCACAGGTTGGCGGTGAATGACGAATATCGCCTCGGACAAACGCGACACTTCAAAGCGAGCCCGGATCACAGAATAGAGAGGCAAAGACGACAAAAAACGTGTACAATTCTTTGCGTTTTGTGGAAATTGATTTAGGTGAGTCTATTCGGAAAGTAAATCGGATATGTAGAGAGTGGAAAATGATGGGAAACACATTTTTCTTTTAGACGCTGATGGGTTGTTGTAAGATGCATTGAGGGTTGCGTTGGTTTGTTGCCAGGAGATATTTTCCTCACTTCCTATCCCTCCCATGTTGAAAATATGTTCCAATTCACGGGCCAAATTTAAATTACTATTGAATGCGGGTAGATACGTGGTGATAAAAGGAACTTACTTTACTCAATGACGTCGACTCAGTTAATAACAGCTGTCATCAAGTTTGCCAGCCTATCAGCCGTTTCTACAAAACAAAACTAGATAGAGCAGCGATCAATATTTGTCAGGAAAGTACTCAGGAAATGGAACTTGTTTTCGAATCAGTGAAGTCACCATCTCCAGGCAACAAACCAACGCAACCCTCAATGCATCTTGGCTTGTTGTTTAACATATGAGACGGGTTTGACAAGTGGATGGGATGAAATGAGGGCTGATTCAGAAGAGCGAGGTTCGATTCCCGCCGTGGTTGATTGACCATCTCGACTGGAGTTTTGTTAATTTGAAACTCATTTGTTTCCATCATAAAATATGTGATATCAACATATTGATGAGGTGATAGAGCATGTTCAATTCTCTGCAATATGTTGACATCAGCCATCAACATATTGCCGTCGTGTATAGGCAGGATCAGAAATACGGGTTACCTACTAGCTGTCAATATGTTGAGTCAACATATTGCCGTCGTGTATAGGCAAGATCAGAAATACGTGTTACCTACTAGCTGTCAATATGTTGAGTCAACATGGTGCCGTCGTGTATAGGCAAGATCAGAAATACGGGTTACCTACTAGCTGTCAATATGTTGAGTCAACATGGTGCCGTCGTGTATAGGCAAGATCAGAAATACGGGTTATCTACTAGCTGTCAATATGTTGAGTCAACATGGTGCCGTCGTGTATAGGCAAGATCAGAAATACGGGTTACCTACTAGCTGTCAATATGTTGAGTCAACATGGTGCCGTCGTGTATAGGCAAGATCAGAAATACGGGTTACCTACTAGCTGTCAATATGTTGATATCAACATGTTGACGGGTAAAAGTTGACCGTGTGCCGTGTTTTAGTGGTTATCAAGTTAGGTAGGTGAAAACATTATGGACTATTGACAAAACATTGGAATATTGGTTAATATTGATGAAATAACAATACCATATGTTACGTATTACCATATCGACAGTGTATTAAACGTAAATGCCATAAATATTATAGCCAATCAGAATGATCTATACAGTCCGTCGTATAACTCGTCGTTTCAACCAATAAAATATTAAACGCAATAAAAGAGCAGCAGCGACCGAGCCACCGTGGCGTGTCTATAAAAGTACGATTTCCATCGAACGTACTGCAGTGCGGTCGCAGAATCATTTGAATAGTGAATGAATTCCGTTCAATCTATCTGTTTTATTTGGTGTAGGTAGTTTGGGTTGATATCCCTGAAGAGCCCCTTTAGAAGCTTCTGCCCATTCTTCAGATTCGATGTAGCATGAATATATAGATGTGTTCTAGAAGATGGCGTACAGCTGATGTAGACTTGCGTACACGAGAGATGAGGTTTGTCTTTCAAATATCCATCCATCCTGACTTGGTTTTTCGTGGTTTCCCACAGTCCTCGAAGTAAACACTTGGATGAAGTACTAATTGGCTACGACCATCAATTAGTAGAGTAGGCATAATTATAACATTATAGGTAGCTCACTAATTTATTTTGTCCATTTTGTTAATGATAAACTTTACATCTGCTGTCAATGGAAAGAAGTGATCATTGCCCAAGAGACTTACTTCAAAGTGGAAGATATCAACATTCGTGTGTTTATACTGAAAGACTTTTATCTATGGCGGAAAACAGTGGTCACAGACAGCGCAGTCCTGGTGTCATTATAGTTTTGAATAATCAAAATGGGGTGGTAAGATCGCCCTTGTGGTACCCCGTCCAAACGATCCCATCTTTTATCCATAGCCTCAATTGGGGAACAATGATTTTGTATCAAGTTTCGATGTTATTAAAAAAAAAATTAAAAAAATAAGCTATTGTAGAAACTTATGTCAGTCTTGAGAAAAAACACTAATTGGATCTTTGAAAAGTAAATGAATCTTCGAGAATTGACAACTCGAAATAGGCGTGGCTTTACCAGTCGGCCTTCTAGATCTATATCACTTGAGGTTATTTATTATTATTAGTACTATTGTTATATATTTTTTTGTACGTCATGGGGTTCACAAATGTCTGCAAGACTCTTATCTTGAAGAGGTGGGATAGGATAGTGGGAAGGAAGCGGTCGTGGCCCATAATACAATATTGATTATTCATGAAGCTGTAAAACCAAGTGCTTTTCCGTGAAAATATCGTCTGATTAATAATTTAATTTGCATCATGTCATCAGGACCGACTGTATAACGGTTTAACGACGTAATCCAAGACACATAGCCTCACCGCTAATGCAGTTTCCCTCTTGCATAATGCCAACATTCCCGCTCAAGATTTATACGACGTTTGACCTCATTCCACTGCTGCATAGATTATTATAATTCTTGATGTGGGTTATTATTATAACGTGTTTTGATAAATTTTCGAATATTTTTGCTTTGCTTCATAATGAGTATCAAACATTATATATATATATATATATATATATATATATATATATATATATATATATATATATATATATATATATATATATATATATATACATATATATATACATATATATATATATATATATATATATATATATATATATATATATATATATATATATATATATATATATATATGTGTATATATGTGTGTGTGTGTGTGTTGGTGTCTAAATACAAATGATGATGATTATTGTTTGCTTAACGACCCCACCAACAGCTAGGTGATGAAATGTTGCTATCGGCTGCAGGAGTAACGTATCTTGTTGAGGTAATATATATATATATATATATATATATATATATATATATATATATATATATATATATATATATATATATTCATATACATATATATATATATATATATATATATATATATATATATATATATATATATATATATATATATATATATTTATATATATATATATATATATATATATATATATATATATATATATATATATATATATATATATATATATATATATATATATATATATATGTATCTATAGTCAGTCCATGATATTGAATCTCGCGTCCAAGCCTCGACACATCCCACAGATATTATAACACGTATTTGCGAGAATAGTTTTCTTGTGCGAATTACAGTGTCTCTATAATCCGTCAGCGCGTCTTCCTAAATCATGAGACGGTGCTCTAGACACGTTCACTGCTTCTTGGATTCACCTCCAGCAACGATTGGACACGGCCTAATAGATATCTATCTCTCTTCATGGTGTGAGACCAATCAAAACGATCGTGGGAGATCATCGTGTGAGAAGATAGCCTGTCTGTTGGGTTGCCATGGCAAATAGAAATGTTGAACAAACAAACTGGAACTCAAGTTGTGATTGGATAACAGTTTGAGGAACATTGATATATTCTGAAATAGGCTTATGTCATTTTTTAAGTGATTTTTGATATTCACAAGCAGTTTTTGGAGTCCAATGATTGAATCAACATGGACATTACCACAGTTATATTTTCAATAGTATAATCATTATGGACATTTTCGAAGTTATTTTCGCGATTTCTCACAGCAAATTTTCCAGCAGTGATTTTTTTGAAATATAGTCATCTTCAAGTGATTTTTACGATTCATGAGCAGTTTTGGAATTTGATAATCGAATCATTATCGAAAAGAAAAAAGGAAGTGTGAAGTAGTAGAGTGTATACTTATACAATTCATATTAATAAGTAATAATATTCCATTGCGTGTTTATTCGTAGGTCAACATTATATAGTTTTAAAGGAGGATACATTATTGGGGGGTGGAAATGTCGATTGATGGGGCGCCTCCCTCCCCCCTTGGACCCCCTGACGACGTCTCTGATGCTCAGCGCACGAATACGTTTACTGTTGATCACTAAGAAGACATCATAGTTACACTTCGAATTGAGGTTATGTTACCACGGACATTTTCTTCACAATGAATTCGGATGTGGTAAAACAATTATCGAACACTTCAATTTGTTGATATTTAATTATTGATTTAATTTTTCCTTATCCAATTTAATTTAATTTAATACTTAAATTTGTTAATTTGTTGATGATTTGTTAATTTATGAAATACTTTGTTCAGTTTCATGTGACCTTGAGTGTACAGCACTTTTCATCTACTTTATTCACGAACCACCGAAAATCTCATGCGTGGAGGTGCCGGGTTTGTGGTAGCAAAGCACTTAGCAATTATATCATTAAGACACTCCACTTATTTTTCAACATCGACAAATGATACTATATCATTGTTTCCCAATTGAGACTGATGAAAGGTGAAAGGTAGGATCGTTCGGACGGGGTAGCGTGAGGGTGATCATGTACCACACAAGAGAATAATGGAAATAAAATAACTCATTTAACGAAAAATAAATATTAATGCAATCATTTGAGATTGGATACAATTTGAACATTCACTTTGTTCAGGGAAAATCTTTAATTTTCTCTTCATTTCTTCTTATCATTCTTGAAGGGAACATCGCATCCTCATATCTACAATGCTAAATATTCACTCTTCCGGCAACTAATTAACACAGACTATAGAATTCACATGCGCCAAAATTTCATAGAAGTTACGGAAAACCTTCGTACAGATGCACTGGAAAATTGAAAAGAATGAAATAAACTAGGAAAACGCGGGATGCGCGTTGTTAGACGAGCTTAGGGGTATAGAAATCTGGAATGAAAAATAATTTGTCAACCCAATCTACATCTACAGACCTTGGATCACTCCAAACGTTCAAAAACCTTACGAGAATCAGTTATGTCACGGCCTTCCTCTTCATTCATTTCAATCGTTTTGAATTAATTGGTGACACTTGTTGCTATAGATTTAATTGGTTCCCGTAATAGCCTAAATTGATGAGAAAATGCTTTATAAATGCGTTTTCTTCGTTATTTCTCATCCGATTGATGCGAAAAATCTCTCAAAATGTGCTTAATAGTTTCCTTTATATTCGGCGAAAATTTGAGAGGTCTTGAAAAATTTTGATTTTTCAAGTATTTTCCTCCGGGTTATTATAATGGGGATTTTTGAAATTTCTAAAATTCATAAAAAAAAAGTTACCACCCGATAATGCCACAAAACTATACAGATCTAAGTTAGATGAGGAACCATGACGAAAAAAAGTTTGAAGTTGATAGCTGTAGCCGTTTGACCTGTGGAGAACCGACAAAAAAACATAAAAACAAAAAAAAAAAAAAAAAAAAAAAAAAAACATAAAAACGAACACCAATTTTTTTCAGTATGTCAAATTGAATCCTTGCTAAAGCTCGTCTAATAAACGTACTTTTGTTACTTCCAAAAATGTAAAAAAAAATAATTGGCACCACTTTTTCAGGCTACAAGAATTTTTACTTCCGAAGTTTTTTTTTTTTTATAGAAACGAAAAATCTCTACACAATCAATATGGCATATTTATTTCAACATATGGTGAAAATATTGACTGAGCTACCGAGGGCGGCTCTCTTTCAATCACTAAACTTCGTCAAATCGATATTCCAATAAATCGATATTCCAACAAATCGATATTCCAACAAATCGATATTCCAACAAATCGATATTCCAACAAATCGATATTGCAACAAATCGATATTCCAACAAATCGATATTCCAACAAATCGATATTCCAACAAATCGATATTCCAACAAATCGATATTCCAACAAATCGATATTCCAACAAATCGATATTCTAACAAATCGATATTCCAACAAATCGATATTCCAACAAATCGATATACCAACAAGTCGATATTCCAACAAATCGATATTCTAACAAATCGATATTCCAACAAATCGATATTCCAACAAGTCGATATTCCAACAAATCGATATTCTAACAAATCGATATTCCAACAAATCGATATTCCAACAAATCGATATTCCAACAAATCGATATTCCAACAAATCGATATTCCAACAAATCGATATTCCAACAGATCGATATTTCGATCCTATGATCCTACTTCAACTGGCAACTGTTCCAAACCAACCCAACACAATTATCTTCCCATCCGTCATGTCTATGACCGAATCACATGACACTGGTTATGACAAGTCCATGTCATGGTTCAGTGTCATACTCGAGCCGTGCATGCACTGTTGTAGTCCCCGGAGGAATGCTCGTGTCAGAAACATACTGGGATACGTCAGTGTGATGGTGTTACCATAAGTGAGAGGGTGACACAAAATTGACATGGCTTTTATTTGTCATGTTTTTCATTTTATTTTTATATAAAACTTTATATCAAGTTATTAGTTCTGAATTAGAGATGAGAATGACAAAAGGCTACTAGGAAAACGCGGGATGCGCGTTGTGAGATGAGCTTAGAAGTATGGAAATCTAGAATGAAAAATATTTCTTCAGATCAATCCACATCTACGGACCTTGGATTACTTCAAACGTTCAAAAACCTTACCGGCAACTTCTTGATATTCAAAGTGCTGCAACCTGTCGCATTTACACTTTGCAAAACAAATTGATCCAAATATTCCATAAAATGTACACTTTTGTTGCGTTTTCTTTGTTATTTCTTATCCGATTGGTACAAAAATCTCTGAAAAGGTGTATAATAGTATTGTTCATATTTGCTGAAAATTTGAGAGCTTTTGAAAAATTCTTGTTTCTCAAGTAATTTTCCTCCGGGTTATTCTTACGAGGATTTTTCAAACTTCACGATTTTTTTCAGGAAAAACCTTCAGACTGATTTTTCTGAATAACAATCCCAGCCTATTCTGATATGACAAAAATATGTATGAAAAGTTTCAATCCGATTGGTATTTTTCCAGACCTGTATGCCGCGCACAAAATTACTTACAAAAAAAAAAAAACATACAAACCAAGACCATTTTTTTTCGCCATGTGAAATGGAATCTTCGCTACGCTCATCCAATTATCGAAATGTATTATCGAAATGTATTATCGAATAGATCGGTCGATATAAAAGCGATAGTAGACAATCGAGACCCTGGACTCAGATTTTGACCCCGGAAATATCTCACTTTGAAGACACGATTCGGTGCACCTTCTTTACATCATGATGAACTCTGAACTCTGTCGGTATCAACACATCTTGCCCGAACCAAACTCTCCAGTTATCCAACAGGATGAGTGTATTTGTGATGTGCTCTCCCTCTATGACGACATAGTTAGTGATTCATTCATCAGAATGTGTTCTGAATCATTTTCTGAGTGATCCTTGGTAGGCCTTGCTGGTAATAAATTTGTACGATTTAATTCCCTTAAAGGTTTTCATGAATTACGTAACCCATATATATAGTGAATGCTAATCGCTGGTGACAAGTAAGCTAACGTGCATTCAACGTGCACGAAGTACAAACTGATTCTGGTAAAGTATTATTAGTAGTGTTGTATGTATAATTTGGGAAACAGTAAATCAGTCTTAACACATAACATAGGGTCTAGTATATATACGATATATAGCAGTGGCGGCTGGTGACTTTAACAATAGGGAGTACTGCAGTTTGTAAAAAAAAAAAAATACAATGGTACCGGCACAGTAGCTGAGTGGTTAGCTCACTTGCTTCGTGTGATCCGGGAGGTGAAGGGACATATCGGGCCCGGTTCGATACCCGCCACCGTCCATCTTTACAGGGGTGCATCGTGGTTTTCCTCTGTAGTCTAGGCTAATGCCGGGATGGTTCCTACAATATAGGCCACGACCGCTTCCTTCCCACTATCCTTCCCACAACCCATAAAAAACCTTCATCTCATCATCCCATCATCTCATTAATCATTCATCCGACGCCAATAGATCTTAGTAATCATCACAGTGCGTCGTTAAAACCCAATAAAAAAAAAAAAAAGTTAGTGATTGAATAGTCTGGCAAAAGGTCACAACGCTCACTCGAGCATATTTAATCGCATATCGGAGATTTGTTTTCATCCACTTCAATATTTATTCTGTCAATAGCCTATTTACTCAGTTAGAGATATATGGGACGATATCCAGGGGATAGACGAGTTATGCCCGATTAGCTCGATAAAAGCTGGAATAAGTGGGAATACAGAAACGTAAAGCTTTTCTGCATGTTATATGCTTTAAGTGCTCTTCGGATCGACTTTATAATATGTGTATAGAGAGTGAGAGAGAGAGAGAGGAAGAGAGAGAGAGAGAGAGTGGTGAGTTAGAGAGAGGAAGAGAGAGGGGAAGTCTGTATGCATGTTTTGGTGAGTTTCAAGTAGTGTATGCTAATTTATTTTCCATGCCACTTGAAACTTGTGGATTTCCGATGTAAAACAAAAACCCATTCCCTCTTTCTCTCTCTGTCTTTCTCTCTCTCTTGCTCTCTCTCTCTCTCTCTCTCTCTCTCTTTTCCGATACCTCTCTTCCCTCTTCTACTGCTCACTTGTCATTCATAATCAACTCTGATCGAATGAAGGGCTGTTTAACGTGCTCTTGTTTAACGAACTCTTGTTTAACGTAATCTGTATAGAATACAACTTGTTCATATTGGCTTGGATACCAATGTAATTTCAATCCATATTCCAATGATTGGAAAATTGAAGTAATAGTGGAATTCAAACAGATCAATAACATAATTCGGTGATTAGTTTTATCTTGATTTAATTGTCAATCTATGATTCGTGATAATGAAGAGGGAAATGTTGAGAGAGAATATTTGAGAGTTTTTACCGGTTGATTCCGGTTAATAAGTAATTATTTTGATTGTGATTTTTCCATTTCAAGTTTTTTATCATCCATTTTGAGGCCTTGCCCTCTTAATTCAGGGCGACTGTGAGTGTGTTATATTCGAACTTATTCATATTAATTGATCAGAATTGGGATTTTAAAACGCACTGAAATGATGTCTTAGATATATTGGCGTCGAATGAATTACGGATGAGATGAAATGTTGTTTTAGTGATTGGTGTGGATATTGTGAAGAAGTCAGCCGTGGTTTGAAGTTAAACCGGCCGCAGGGGCTTTCCGTCTGAACGTATTGTAGTGAAACTGCTTCACACCATTCAGAGAAGTATCTTATAAAATACTGTCATCCATAATAAACATTCACAACATGTTACGTGTTATTTGTATGTAACGGTACGCTGTGAGGTTGAAATATCCAGTGTTACTGTTACATACAACTGATCTTCACACCATTCAGAGAAGTGTCTTATAAAATACTGTCATCCATAATAAACATTCACAACATGTTACGTGTTATTTGTATGTAACGGTACGCTGTGAGGTGGAAATATCCAGTGTTACTGTTACATACAACTGATCTTTACACCGTTCAGAGAAGTGTCTTATAGAATACTGTCATCCGTAATAAACATTCACAACATGTTACGTGTTATTTGTATGTAACGGTACGCTGTGAGGTGGAAATATCGAGTGTTACTGTTACATACAACTGATCTTCACACCATTCAGAGAAGTGTCTTATAGAATACTGTCATCCGTAATAAACATTCA
Organism: Brachyptera risi; assembly: GCA_964007535.1. NCBI lineage: Eukaryota > Metazoa > Arthropoda > Insecta > Plecoptera > Taeniopterygidae > Brachyptera > Brachyptera risi. The sequence continues at coordinate 48,186,035 of OZ023331.1, read as the reverse complement.
CAATATGTTACGTGTTATTTGTATGTAACGGTACGCTGTGAGGTGGAAATATCGAGTGTTACTGTTACATACAACTGATCTTTACACCATTCAGAGAAGTATCTTATAAAATACTGTCATCCATAATAAACATTCACAATATGTCACGTGTTATTTGTATGTAACGGTACGCTGTGAGGTGGAAATATCCAGTGTTACTGTTACATACAACTGATCTTTACACCATTCAGAGAAGTATCTTATAAAATACTGTCATCCATAATAAACATTCACAATATGTCACGTGTTATTTGTATGTAACGGTACGCTGTGAGGTGGAAATATCCAGTGTCACTGTTACATACAACTGATCTTCACACACGTGTTATTATAACATTTGACTAATTAGCATTTCTAAAACATATTGTCTGTATCTTGCACGGTTCAAATTTTACGATCATTTATATATGTGTGAAATCCCCCTGGCGGAAACTCTCGACCCTATGGGTGATAGATACGCCTCAAAGAATCATCCCAATGAAACAAGCTACGATGTACCCAAATTACCTTTTTTTTTTTAATGACATCGAAACTTGATACAAAATCATTGTTC
>OZ023331.1:48158672-48185243 GCA_964007535.1 Brachyptera risi | reverse complement strand
CCCGTGGAATCATAATCTTAAAAATCCCTTGAAATCTTCTTGAAATCCCTTGAAATCTTCCTGAAATCCCTTGAAATCTTCTTGGAAATCCCGTGGAATTCATTATCTTGAAATCCCTTGAAATCATCTTGAAATCCCGTGGGAAATCATATCTTAAAATCCCTTGAAATCTTCCTGAAATCCCTTGAAATCTTCTTGAAATCCCGTGGAATCATATCTTAAAATCCCTTGAAATCTTCTTGAAATCCCTTGAAATCTTCCTGAAATCCCTTGAAATCCTTCTTGAAATCCCGTGGAATCATATCTTGAAATCCCTTGAAATCTTCCTGAAATCCCTTGAAATCTTCTTGAAATCCCGTGGAATCATATCTTGAAATCCCTTGAAATCTTCTTGAAATCCCTTGAAATCTTCTCTAAATCCCGTGGAATCATATCTTAAAATCCCTTGAAATCTTCTTGAAATCCCTTGAAATCTTCTTGAAATCCCGTGGAATCATATCTTGAAATCCCTTGAAATCATCTTGAAATCCCGTGATATCATATCTTAAAATCCCTTGAAATCTTCCTGAAATCCCTTGAAATCTTCTTGAAATCCCGTGGAATCATATCTTGAAATCCCTTGAAATCTTCCTGAAATCCCTTGAAATCTTCCTGAAATCCCTTGAAATCTTCTTGAAATCCCGTGGAATCATATCTTGAAATCCCTTGAAATCTTCTTGAAATCCCTTGAAATCTTCTTGAAATCCCGTGGAATCATATCTTAAAATCCCTTGAAATCTTCTTGAAATCCCGTGGAATCATATCTTGAAATCCCTTGAAATCATCTTGAAATCCCTTGAAATCATCTTGAATCCCTTGAAATCTTCTTGAAATCCCTCGAAATCTTCTTGAAATCCCTTGAAATCTTCTTGAAATCCCTTGAAATCTTCCTGAAATCCCTTGAAATCTTCTTGAAATCCCGTGGAATCATATCTCGAAATCCCTTGGAATCTTCTTGAAATCCCTTGAAATCTTCTTGAAATCCCGTGGATCATATCTTAAAATCCCTTGAAATCTTCTTGAAATCCCGTGGAATCATATCTTGAAATCCCTTGAAATCATCTTGAAATCCCTTGAAATCATCTTGAATCCCTTGAAATCTTCTTGAAATACCTTGAAATCTTCTTGAAATCCCTTGAAATCTTCTTGAAATCCCTTGAAATCTCTTTGAAATCCCGTGGAATCATATCTTGAAATCCCTTGAAATCTTTTTGAAATCCCGTGGAATCATATCTCAAAATCCCTTGAAATCTTCCTGAAATCCCTTGAAATCTTCTTGAAATCCCGTGGAATCATATCTTGAAATCCCTTGAAATCATCTTGAAATCCCGTGGAATCATATCTTAAAATCCCTTGAAATCTTCCTGAAATCCCTTGAAATCTTCTTGAAATCCCGTGGAATCATATCTTGAAATCCCTTGAAATCATCTTGAAATCCCGTGGAATCATATCTTAAAATCCCTTGAAATCTTCCTGAAATCCCTTGAAATCTTCTTGAAATCCCGTGGAATCATATCTTGAAATCCCTTGAAATCATCTTGAAATCCCTTGAAATCTTCCTGAAATCCCGTGGAATCATATCTTGAAATCCCTTGAAATCATCTTGAAATCCCGTGGAATCATATCTTGAAATCCCTTGAAATCTTCTTGAAATCCCGTGGAATCATATCTTGAAATCCCTTGAAATCTTCTTGAAATCCCTTGAAATCTTCTTGAAATCCCTTGAAAACTTCTTGAAATCCCGTGGAATCATATCTTAAAATCCCTTGAAATCTTCTTGAAATCCCTTGAAATCTTCTTGAAATCCCGTGGAATCATATCTTGAAATCCCTTGGAATCATCTTGAAATCCCGTGGAATCATATCTTAAAATCCCTTGAAATCTTCCTGAAATCCCTTGAAATCTTCTTGAAATCCCGTGGAATCATATCTTGAAATCCCTTGAAATCAACTTGAAATCCCTTGAAATCATCTTGAATCCCTTGAAATCCTCTTGAAATCCCTTGAAATCTTCTTGAAATCCCTTGAAATCTTCTTGAAATCCCTTGAAATCTCTTTGAAATCCCGTGGAATCATATCTTGAAATCCCTTGAAAACTTCTTGAAATCCCGTGGAATCATATCTTAAAATCCCTTGAAATCTTCCTGAAATCCCTTGAAATCTTCTTGAAATCCCGTGGAATCATATCTTGAAATCCCTTGAAATCATCTTGAAATCCCGTGGAATCATATCTTAAAATCCCTTGGAATCTTCCTGAAATCCCTTGAAATCTTCTTGAAATCCCGTGGAATCATATCTTGAAATCCCTTGAAATCATCTTGAAATCCCGTGGAATCATATCTTAAAATCCCTTGAAATCTTCCTGAAATCCCTTGAAATCTTCTTGAAATCCCGTGGAATCATATCTTGAAATCCCTTGAAATCATCTTGAAATCCCGTGGAATCATATCTTAAAATCCCTTGAAATCATCCTGAAATCCCTTGAAATCTTCTTGAAATCCCGTGGAATCATATCTTGAAATCCCTTGAAATCATCTTGAAATCCCTTGAAATCATCTTGAATCCCTTGAAATCTTCTTGAAATCCCTTTAAATCTTCTTGAAATCTCTTGAAATCTTCCTGAAATCCCTTGAATTCTCCTTGAAATCCCGTGGAATCATATCTTGAAATCCCTTGAAATCATCTTGAAATCCCTTGAAATCATCTTGAATCCCTCGAAATCTTCTTGAAATCCCTTGAAATCTTCTTGAAATCCCTTGAAATCTTCCTGAAATCCCTTGAAATCTTCTTGAAATCCCTTGAAATCTTCTTGAAATCCCGTGGAATCATATCTTGAAATCCCTTGAAATCTTTTTGAAATCCCGTGGAATCATATCTTAAAATCCCTTGAAATCTTCCTGAAATCCCTTGAAATCTTCTTGAAATCCCGTGGAATCATATCTTGAAATCCCTTGAAATCATCTTGAAATCCCTTGAAATCATCTTGAATCCCTTGAAATCTTCTTGAAATCCCTTTAAATCTTCTTGAAATCCCTTGAAATCTTCCTGAAATCCCTTGAAATCTTCTTGAAATCCCTTGAAATCTTCTTGAAATCCCTTGAAATCCCGTGGAATCATATCTTGAAATCCCTTGAAATCCCGTGGAATCATATCTTGAAATCCCTTGAAATCCCGTGGAATCATATCTTGAAATCCCTCGAAATCTTCTTGAAATCCCTTGAAATCTTCTTGAAATCCCGTGGAATCATATCTTGAAATCCCTTGAAATCATCTTGAAATCCCTTGAAATCATCTTGAATCCCTTGAAATCTTCTTGAAATCCTGTGGAATCATATCTTGAAATCCCTTGAAATCATCTTGAAATCCCTTGAAATCTTCTTGAAATCCCTTGAAATCTTCTTGAAATCCCTTGAAATCTTCTTGAAATCCCGTGGAATCATATCTTGAAATCCCTTGGAATCTTCTTGAAATCCCTTGAAATCTTCCTTGAAATCCCTTGAAATCCCCTGAAATCTTCTTGAAATCCCTTGAAATCTTCCTGAAATCCCTTGAAATCTTCTTGAAATACCGTGGAATCTCCCTGAAATCCCTTGAAATCTTCTTGAAATACCGTGGAATCTCCCTGAAATCCCTTGAAATCTTCTTGAAATACCGTGGAATCTCCCTGAAATCTCTTGAAATCTGAAATCAAATGAACACCAAATTAACTAGTTGTTTACCCCTCGAATTCACCTCAATGACTCTGCATCAGTTGATTCGAAACGAAGTAATTGGTAAGAAGAAGTTCTTCTCAATTTTGAGATGTATTATTAGTCTCAATGGGGTTTACTTATTGGAAAGTCTTACGAAGTTGGGAATAATTTTTATGAAAAAGTTTTTTTCATTTCAAACTAATCTATGTTTTCATGACAATAAATGACATTTAATCTGACACCAAGAATATTTCAACAAGGCGTAGGAACGAAATAAGCACTTCGGCTCCAATCGGTAATTTATGTACATTTCGTTCTTTTTTCAAACTCGCGAGACAGAATATATTATTCAAGGATACCAACAGACAGACAGAAAACTCTTGACTAAGACTCTCACCGAAGAAGATGATGATAAATAAACATGAAACCAAATGTCAAAAGCTACTTTGTGAATCTACATTTCACTGCAAGTTATATATATATACACCTGTATCAGCAATTTCCATTTCCCTTTCCGTTAATACATGTTTTAGCGCTGCTACAACGTGGCGGCGAGGATCTCAACTTCAGATTCTCAGAGCCTTCTTTGATGTCCTCACGTTAATGTGCATATACCTACATACACCAGAGAAGGAGTATGTGTACCAACTGAATAATGAATAATTGTGAAAATTAAGATACCATGGTTGTGTGTATTCGCGATGTGGCTTTGGTGATTTTTAAGTCTTTTGAAAGATGCGTAGGTGTGTTTGTTTTCGTAACTATCACCCTGGACATTGAAGGTACTTATGAATATATATTTTCACAACTGTTGATATTTCTTACCACATTTTTCGCGGAACATTGAGTTATATTGCATGAATGAAACTAAATTGCAAATTTCACTGAATTTTTCTGTTTAAAAAAATTATTATTTTATTCATTTTAATGAATAATGATGTGGAGAAATGAAGATTATTATTTTTTCGTATCATTTGAAACACAATAAACACACGAACACAATACAGAACGATACATTTTTATATCAATAAATAAATTTATATAAATTTATATATTTATATAAATATCTAAAATTAGTACTGTGTTGGGTCAATTACTACGTTGTACTCGTATTGCCTTTTATCGATATTGAATGAAGAAAAGTAGAAACCCGCATAAGAAGTTTCATGAGTATATATTTTTATGTGTATTTATCCCAAATATATATATATATATATATATATATATATATATATATATATATATATATATATATATATATATATATATCTTTATATATATATATATATATATATATATATATATATATATATATATATATATATATATATATATATATATATAAATTCAATGTGGTCACGTTCTTGACAAATCAGTTTATTTCTGAAACATCCAAATTAAACGGGTAAATAGCGTTATTTCAACTAGCTGCATCCAATACATACAAACGCTTGATATCGTGACCCACTATTCCCGCTCAATCCAAGCCTAATGCCACAACAAATCACAATAAACATCCATCAATCACTGAATAATAACAATTATCTATCGTTTCCGTGGCAACTAGATCGCTAATTAATCAAACTGTCCGCTCTGGTTTGCACAGCGCTCGCGTCAGCTTGTCAATGCTGTTGCCACTGATTGCGACCCGTGGTTTGATTGATGCCATTGTTAAACGCACTAAACATGACTTCATTCCATTCAACGTGATAAATGTCATTGTTGTTATTCGCGCGCTTTTTGTTTCTATACTACTTTCATTCTTAGATAGAGATATTTTATTCATGTTATCACCACAGTCAAGCCCTTATAAAGCTTTGTGGATGAAGCGATGTGAATTTTGTTAATTGTAATGTTTCTTACTTTTGTTTTCTCAATAATAGAAATAATAAATGATGGGCTAGTTTGTATTTATTCATTCTTTTATCCGTTACTCCACGATTAAACACATGAGAATAATCATTTTCAGGCATATGCCAGGATATCAGACTCGTCAGTAATACACTGAAAATAGAAATGCACAATGCGAGTGGTTAACAAGTCCTGAAATCTGGTGTACACTTGTCATGAAATCTTCATGAAATCTCTTGAAATGATCTTGAAATTCATTGTGAAATCTTTCTGAAATCTTCTGAAAGTCCCTTGAAATCTTCTTGAAATCCCTTGAAACCTTCTTGAAATCCCTTGAAACCTTCTTGAAATCCCTTGAAACCTTCTTGAAATCTCTTGAAATCTTCTTGAAATCCTGTGAAATAGCCCTAAAATCCCTTTAAATCATTTTGAAATCCCTTGAAATCTTCTTGAAATCCCTTGAAATCATCCTGAAATCCCTTGAAATCTTCCTGAAATCCCTTGAAATATTCCTGAAATCCCGTGAAATCCTCCTGAAATCCCGTGAAATCGTCCTGAACTAACTCGAAATCAGAAATCAGGTGTCTTACACCAAATTTACTAGTTATTTATCTCTCGATACAGTGAATGGAATGTCACGGTAATAAAAGGTTACAGTCAATCAATGAAATATTATGGAATACAAATCTCTCACATTGTACAGTGCATGATTTGTAATTGTATTTTTAATAACATACTCAAATTTCATGTATTCTGTCATTGACAATATTCCCTTTGGTATAAGAGATTGAAGAATTTCAAGCCTACAATATGAGCCACTTCTTTCATACGTCACTCTGTTGTGTATAGGAATTGTCAGTTTTCCACAGTCACCATGACTACTATGAATATGTTTATTTTTTAAAACATACAATACAATTGTTTTATGGTGTCCCTGTATTTGTCCAAAATTCTGATGAGTCAAAATTCATAATAACCAAGGTGTAAAGATCAGTTGTATGTAACAGTAACACTCGATATTTCCACCTCACAGCGTACCGTTACATACAAATAACACGTAACATGTTGTGAGTGTTTATTATGGATGACAGTATTCTATAAGACACTTCTCTGAATGGTGTAAAGGTCAGTTGTATGTAACAGTAACACTCGATATTTCCACCTCACAGCGTACCGTTACATACAAATAACACGTAACATGTTGTGAATGTTTATTATGGATGACAGTATTTTATCAGATACTTCTCTAAATGGTGTAGAGATCAGTTGTATGTAACAGTAACACACGATATTTCCACCTAACAGCGTACCGTTACATGCAAATAACAAGTAACATATTGTGAATGTTTATTATGGATGACAGTATTTTATAAGACACTTCTCTGAATGGTGTGGAGATCAGTTGTATGTAACAGTAACACTCGATATTTCCACCTCACAGCGTACCGTTACATACAAATAACACGTAACATATTGTGAATGTTTATTATGGATGACAGTATTTTATAAGACACTTCTCTGAATGGTGTGAAGATCAGTTGTATGTAACAGTAACACTCGATATTTCCACCTCACAGCGTACCGTTACATACAAATAACACGTAACATATTGTGAATGTTTATTATGGATGACAGTATTTTATGAGATACTTCTCTGAATGGTGTAAAGATCAGTTGTATGTAACAATAACACACGATATTTCCACCTCACAGCGTACCATTACATACAAATGACACATAACATATTGTGGATGTTTATTGTGTATGACAGTATTTTATAAGACACTTCTCTGAATGGTGTAAAGATCAGTTGTATGTAACAGTAACACTCGATATTTCCTTCTCACAGCGTACCGTTACATACAAATAACACGTAACATGTTGTGAATGTTTATTATGGATGACAGTATTTTATAAGACACTTCTCTGAATGGTGTAAAGATCAGTTGTATGTAACAGTAACACTCGATATTTCCACCTCACAGCGTACCGTTACATACAAATAACACGTAACATGTTGTGAATGTTTATTATGGATGACAGTATTTTATAAGATACTTCTCTGAATGGTGTAAAGATCAGTTGTATGTAACAGTAACACTCGATATTTCCACCTCACAGCGTACCATTACATACAAATAACACTATTACATACAAATAACACTTAACATGCGCTAAATGACCTCGCTGTCGATGCGCCTCAAAACCCTAATATTCATTCATTCAACACTTAACATATTGTGGATGTTTATTATGTATGACAGTATTTTATAAGACACTTCTCTGAATGGTGTAAAGATCAGTTGTATGTAACAGTAACACTCGATATGTCCACCTCACAGCGTACCGTTACATACAAATAACACGTAACATATTGTGAATGTTTATTATGGATGACAGTATTTTATAAGACACTTCTCTGAATGGTGTAAAGATCAGTTGTATGTAACAGTAACACTCGATATTTCCACCTCACAGCGTACCGTTACATACAAATAACACGTAACATGTTGTGAATGTTTATTATGGATGACAGTATTTTATAAGATACTTCTCTGAATGGTGTGAAGATCAGTTGTATGTAACAGTAACACTCGATATTTCCACCTCACAGCGTACCGTTACATACAAATAACACGTAACATGTTGTGAATGTTTATTATGGATGACAGTATTTTATCAGATACTTCTCTAAATGGTGTAGAGATCAGTTGTATGTAACGGTAACACTCGATATTTCCACCTCACAGCGTACCGTTACATACAAATAACACGTAACATGTTGTGAATGTTTATTATGGATGACAGTATTTTATAAGATACTTCTCTGAATGGTGTAAAGATCAGTTGTATGTAACAGTAACACTCGATATTTCCACCTCACAGCGTACCATTACATACAAATAACACGTAACATGTTGTGAATGTTTATTATGGATGACAGTATTTTATAAGACACTTCTCTGAATGGTGTAAAGATCAGTTGTATGTAACAGTAACACTCGATATTTCCACCTCACAGCGTACCGTTACATACAAATAACACGTAACATATTGTGAATGTTCATTATGGATGACAGTATTTTACAAGATACTTCTCTGAATGGTGTAAAGATCAGTTGTATGTAACAGTAACACTCGATATTTCCACCTCACAGCGTACCGTTACATACAAATAACACGTAACATGTTGTGAATGTTTATTATGGATGACAGTATTTTATCAGATACTTCTCTGAATGGTGTAAAGATCAGTTGCATGTAACAGTAACACTCGATATTTCCACCTCACAGCGTACCGTTACATACAAATAACACGTAACATGTTGTGAATGTTTATTATGGATGACAGTATTTTATCAGATACTTCTCTAAATGGTGTAAAGATCAGTTGTATGTAAAAGTAACACTCGATATTTCCACCTCACAGCGTACCGTCACATACAAATAACACGTAACATGTTATGAATGTTTATTATGGATGACAGTATTTTATCAGATACTTCTCTGAATGGTGTAAAGATCAGTTGTATGTAACAGTAACACTCGATATTTCCACCTCACAGCGTACCGTTACATACAAATAACACGTAACATGTTGTGAATGTTTATTATGGATGACAGTATTTTATCAGATACTTCTCTAAATGGTGTAAAGATCATTTGTATGTAACAGTAACACTCGATATTTCCACCTCACAGCGTACCATTACATACAAATAACACGTAACATGTTGTGAATGTTTATTATGGATGACAGTATTTTATCAGATACTTCTCTAAATGGTGTAAAGATCAGTTGTATATAACAGTAACACTCGATATTTCCACCTCACAGCGTACCGTTACATACAAATAACACGTAACATATTGTGAATGTTTATTATGGATGACAGTATTTTATAAGATACTTCTCTGAATGGTGTAAAGATCAGTTGTATGTAACAGTAACACTCGATATTTCCACCTCACAGCGTACCGTTACATACAAATAACACGTAACATGTTGTGAATGTTTATTATGGATGACAGTATTTTATGGGATACTTCTCTGAATGGTGTGAAGATCAGTTGTATGTAACAGTAACACTCGATATTTCCACGTCACAGCGCACCGTTACATACAAATAACACGTAACATATTGTGAATGTTTATTATGGATGACAGTATTTTATAAGATACTTCTCTGAATGGTGTGAAGCAGTTTCACTAAAATATGTCTAAAAGTCACTGCGATCGTTTATATGTTACATTGTCACTGAATAATTGTGCGGGACTCGAACCCACGCCCCTGCCTCATGTTGACTGAGCCACCGAAGACGGCTTCCAAGATTAATAACCGTGATTAATTCTGCCACAAAGTTTGAGGTTTGAAAGTTTTCTTTTTATTTCAATAAAGCCTCTCTTGACATTTTGATGACGTCGCAAACACGTCCATTAGTGAAATGAGTGTGAGAATTTAACTGTCATTTCTCACGAAAATGTCACATTTCAGACAAAAATAGATAACTTTATTAATAACCAGTCATAATATTTTGGCACGGAATCGGAGAATTACTTTTAAAAAATCAGAAGTGAAATCAGCAGAAGTGTTTAATTCGTCGAATACTAAAATATCGACTGCTTGCAATGAAATGATCTCAGAGACTAATGTTGCTGCGTGTCTCCTCCCTGGTGGGTAGCAGGTTCCCACCAGGGGAATCTTATTGATATAAAATATGACAGTAAAATTTCAACTGTGTGACATTAATGAGAAAAGTGACATATATATGATATATATATATATATATATATATATATATATATATATATATATATATATATATGTGATATATATATGAGATGTTGACAATAATTGTACCATATATTATGTATACATATATATATATATATATATATATATATATATATATATATATATATATATATATATATATATATATAGATATATATATAAATATATATATATATATATATATATATATATAAATATATATATATATATATATATATATATATATGTATATATATATATATGTATATATATATATATATATATATATATATATATATATATATATATATATATATATATATATATGAATATATATATATATATACATATATATATATATATATATATATATATATATATATATATATATATATATATATATATATATATATATATATTTATATATATATATATATATATATATATATATATATATATATATATATATATATATATATATATATATATATATATATATATGAATATATACACTGGAGGACTTCATGACTACATTCTCTCGACATAGGCCTATAGTATTAAGGAAGAAATTAATCTTCTCAAAGAAAATTCTTGAGAAAAAAAACAATTGTCATTAAAACATCTTAATCATCTTTGTTCCAATTCCGTTCTTTTATCCGGTTTTCCATCTTTTCTCTTCTCGATTTCTTCAATGAGTTTCTCGAATATGACATTTATTTCGGTTATTTTATTCCAACCTTCGCATTTCAATCAGCCACTCGAGTCTGTTTTCCCTTTCAGTCGACCGAAGATGTGTTGTAAGGTTTCCTACTTGTAACCACAAAAGCGGAAGGTCGTCTGCCAACTCAACAAACACAAATATCCCCGCTATATTTGTGTGATTGTGATTTTCTGAAGGTTTTTTTTCATTTATTATTTCATTGCGTCGCAATTGTGTGCCGCACGGTGGCGAGTTCTCCAGCACTCAATACGTTGATTAATATTACATTTGGAAATAGCTTGAAGATGTAATTTGAATTGGAGAAATTACAACTTATACAATTCAATATCGAATATAAACACAAACACACAGTGGTAAACGGTAACGTCCTTGAAGATGAAAATAACCGAAGTTTCCAAAATAATTCAGTTGGTAGATGGCCGTCTTGGCCTGGTAGTCAAGTGGCTAGCATATTGAACCATCATTCAGAAGGGTGGAGTTCGATTCCCGCCATAATATACTATACTAACGAAGGTTTTCCGTGGTTTCTCTCTGTCGTTCAGGTTGATACTGGGATGGTTATTTAACAACAGGCCACGACCGACCCCTTCTCACTGTCCAGATCACCCTGGTCCCAACATGTCTGGGGGTGGTTGAACCCCACTATCTGCGGGCCTCTCAAGTAATGCTGGCTGTACAATTCTGTCACATCTTCCTCGTCTTCTTCACTCTCGTCATCTTCCTCGTCTTCATCGTCTTCCTCGTCTTCATCGTCTTCACCGTCTTCCTCGTCTTCATCGTCTTCATCGTCTTCATCGTCTTCACCGTCTTCCTCGTCTTCATCGTCTTCCTCGTCTTCATCGTCTTCATCGTCTTCACCGTCTTCCTCGTCTTCATCGTCTTCATCGTCTTCATCGTCTTCACCGTCTTCATCGTCTTCATCGTCTTCATCGTCTTCACCGTCTTCCTCGTCTTCATCGTCTTCATCGTCTTCACCGTCTTCCTCGTCTTCATCGTCTTCATCGTCTTCATCGTCTTCACCGTCTTCATCGTCTTCATCGTCTTCATCGTCTTCACCGTCTTCCTCGTCTTCATCGTCTTCATCGTCTTCACCGTCTTCCTCGTCTTCATCGTCTTCACCGTCTTCCTCGTCTTCCTCGTCTTCATCGTCTTCATCGTCTTCATCGTCTTCACCGTCTTCCTCGTCTTCCTCGTCTTCCTCGTCTTCATCGTCTTCATCGTCTTCACCGTCTTCCTCGTCTTCATCGTCTTCATCGTCTTCATCGTCTTCACCGTCTTCATCGTCTTCATCGTCTTCATCGTCTTCATCGTCTTCACCGTCTTCCTCGTCTTCCTCGTCTTCATCGTCTTCCTCGTCTTCATCGTCTTCACCGTCTTCCTCGTCTTCATCGTCTTCATCGTCTTCATCGTCTTCACCGTCTTCCTCGTCTTCATCGTCTTCATCGTCTTCACCGTCTTCCTCGTCTTCATCGTCTTCATCGTCTTCATCGTCTTCACCGTCTTCCTCGTCTTCATCGTCTTCATCGTCTTCATCGTCTTCATCGTCTTCATCGTCTTCATCGTCTTCATCGTCTTCATCGTCTTCACCGTCTTCCTCGTCTTCTTCACTCTCGTCATCTCTACTAATATTCGCCGTGCTTTACGTTCTACTTGATATTATGCCTATTACCGCTTCTACATTTTCTCATATCTCCTCTTCTCTTCACGCTTCTATTCATCAATTGTCTTTTTTATCTACCTCGTATTAGTGAAAAAACAATATTTTATCTTATCATCCCGCCATCTTATTCATTATACACAAAAACAAGAATGTATTTTTTATTTATTATTTTTTCAATAAATTGTAGTCAATATATAAATTGGTGGCAAAGATTCTAAGAGTAAATTACACCAAAAATATTGTTCATATAAAAGGTTTGACATCTCATACTTCATAAAGATCATCCAATATGTCAGAATTATTATTACATATTTTTATTTTCATTTACTTTTATTCTTTCACTTCAGTTCTCTTGCTCTTGCTGTACTAAAGCATTGAATAATTTCTAATTTGATTATTGAAATCTCAAAAATACATCATCATCGAAATTATTCCGGATCTTAGCCAAGAGTACTTTCACAATGAGTCGTTAAAACCGATATAAATAAATATAAAAAAACGTCTTGTCAGTACATATTTTTAATACAACTTATTACATATCTATATTTCATATTAAATATTCCTATATATTAAATTTTTTAATCTTTAAATTTTTATATATTTTATTTTTATCATTTCATTTTTTTATTACATTCTTATATATTGAATATATATTTGGTTATATAAATATGATATGAGTTGAAATAACTTGAAATGGCCATTACTTGTTCTATTATTCCAGAGTTTCAGTCTTTTCTTCCCCCCCCCCCTCCCCCCTCCAAAACACACCTCAAGAGGAACAAAATAAAAAACCCGACTCATATGAAATTCAATTACCACATTTTTACTTTTTCCCTGAATACTTTTCTTGTGATTTCCAAAGTGTTTCGAAATCACGCCGCATCGACTAGCGTTTTATTGGGTTTTTATTCCGATTGCTTTCGGGTTTCGCAGAAGTATTCGGAATTTCTATCAAATATATCGATTGAAAATTGAATCAAGTAATAAAACTAGGTTTGCTTCGTTGAGTTCGCAAAATCCAAGATGGTTTGTTCACACTTTTCGAATTGAATTTTACTCGTAGATTTGATTACGTGGAAATTGGTACTTTTCCTTTAGTTCGCCCACAAAGATGTACACATTTTATTATCTTCGAAGACGATTGTTGCACTTTACTGATGACTACGATCTATTGGCGTCGGTGAATGATATATGAGATGATGGGATGATGAGATGAAAGGTTATTTTATGAGGTGTTTTTGGATGGTGGGAAGGAGTCGGCCGTGGCCTGTTGTTAAGGAACCATCCCAGTATTGACCTGAACGACAGAAAGAAACCACAAAAAAAAAATGTCAGGATGGTCGACCATGGCGGGAATCAAACCCCGGTCTCCTGAATGACGGTTCAGTGTGTTAACCACTCGGTCACTCGTCTCAGTTGAGGGATGGTGAGAAATAAATAATATGGATAACCATAGTGATAACAACTCTTAACTGCCAGTTAGAGCTATTTGTACGTTGATAATTCTTGCACTTATCGTCACTTCGTAGTTTCATTGTTATCTGCTCATTAAATCCCCAAATTACGTGGTCGTTAGTGGGGTCATTAAGCTAACAATAATCATTATCGCAACACTTTCGGGTGAGTTAATGGGGAAGTTGGGTTTAGTTGATATTGACTAGCGGTTGTTGTTTGGTGGACATCATGGTCTCACCGAGTCGATATGATCACTCAAACTTTATTAGTGACAATAACTCGTTGGTAATTTCACGTCTTTTCGTTGAAGTACACCTGTATTCACGAGATAATAATATTGATAATAATATTTATTATTATTATTATTATTTTCGACCAGAAGTGTTCATGTACATGATATTGGATAGGTCAAATACAATAATTTGAAAATACACAATATACAAAAATGAACAGGAAATACCAAAATATTATAAGAAATAGGAGAAAGATTCAATAAACTTCACACATTTTTAAGTCTGTTCTCTTTTTGAGTATAGGCTCACTAGAAAATTGTTTACTAAATAAACAGCACATTCCTGGTGTTGAAGTTCATTGGTTATAAACATTTAAAATGGGGTGGTAAGATCGCCCTTGTGATGCCCCGTCCAAACGATCCTACTTTTTATCCATAGCCTTAATTGAGGAACAATGATTTTGTATCAAGTTTCGATGTTATTAAAAAAAAAAAAAAAAAATTCATTGACGTAATATCTCAAAACTGATTTAAATTCAAATCATACAAGTATTGAAATGCTTTTCATCCAGTCACAATGTTTCGTGAACATGGACAATATAGTAGAGATGAATTTCTTTTTTCTATCAATTTTGCTTTATACACAATTGAGAGGCTACTTTACATCTCACAACCCATGGGTGAGTCCTCCAGGGAACAGTCAAAACAGGACAAAAAACGCCAAAGCAGGTCTCTGGCTTACATGGTGGGTAAACGGTGGGACCAATCAGTATAATTCTTCTTGCGATGTAATAACAATGAATATATCTGTAACCATACGTTCATTAAAAATCATAATTCCATATTATATCACTCTGAAAGAATCGTAAAAACAATGGAAAACTGGTAGAAAAATGCTGATTTTTGACAATTATTTTGAAAGGGTTGAAAACATATGACGAACTAAAGCTCTTCGTACGAGCACGTATTGAATACTGGTGATCATTTAACCCGGAACTGTATGTTGATACGATGATTGGTTTTCCGTTGCCAACTTAACGTCTGCAATCAAGCCGATGGGCAACATGTAAAGAGGCCTCTTAAAACAAACTACATTAATGACTTATATCTAATATCACTAAACACTGGTAAAGCTGATGATAAATGGAATAACAAAGAGTTCTGAAAAAATATATCAAAGTCACACACATATATATATATATATATATATATATATATATATATATATATATATATATATATATATATATATATATATATATATATATATATATATAAATATATATATATACATATATATATATATATATATATATATATATATATATATATATATATATATATATATATATATATATATATATATATGGTAATATAATTTCTACGGTTGTGCCACGTCTTGTAGATGACGGAGATCGACGTTTCGAAGGAATTTCATCCTGCATCTTCAGGTGTCTTGTCGGGACGAACATCAGCAATCGAATGACTGGGGCTGTCTCGATGCGTCGTTATGAGTCTAATCCGTGATCGAAGCCGGTCCAATAGCTGCTTCTCGTCAAGTTTTTCATGTCTGATTGGGGCGGTCGAAAATTGAGTGTTCTGATTGGTCGACACAGTTCGGTGTGCTCAAGTCGGTCTCTGGAGATGGTGTTTCCACTTGGCAGTCTGGCTTCGAGTAGTGGGGCGCCGAGCCGTTGGCGATGCGGAAGGTGGGCGTGCAGTTGCCGGCAGCTCAGTCGACGTGGCTCCCGTAGTCTGAGCGGTCACCCATCCAACTTGTTGCCCGAGAGAATGTTGCTTAACCATAAGCTGTGAACGAGTGACTGGAGGCGACGTGCTACTCGGGTCCGGTTCACGGCGTCTTTCGCTAGGGATCTAGACAACCTTGTTGGTTGGATCTTCCATACTTCCTTTCGACTTTGTTCCAGGCTGTGCTATCTTGTCCAGTATTGGCTTCCATGTATGTGGTAATCGCCGAGCATCATCCCTCTTGTTCAGATTCTGAGGATGTCGTTCAATCTCGAGTGCTTCCCGGATTATTCTAGCATACAGGTGGGGAACGGATGCCAACGACTTCATTCCATCAAAGTTTATTGTATGTCCCTTTGTGGAGGAGTGTTGTGCCAAGGCAGAGTTCTTCTCGTTTTTAGCGACGTAGTTTTTGTGCTCTTGCAGTCGTGCTGACATCTTTCTGCCCGTCTGCCCTATGTATGTTGCAGCACAGTCCTCACAAGGTATCTCGTACACCCCTTGATCCTCCAAATGTATATATATATATACATATATATATATATATATATATATATATATATATATATATATATATATATATATATATATATATATATATATATATATATATATATATGATATGTGTGTGAATTTAATATATTTCGTCGGAACTCGCTGTTGTTATTCGATATTTATTACGCCTATCCAGTGTTTATTGTTATTGCTTGAGTGTGCTGTAAGTCCGTACAACGCCGGGTCAATTCCAGCAGACCAAGTCTCTCTCGTTTTATTCACAAACATCAACCAGTCAATTAGTGGTAATCAAATCTTACGACCATCACCCGAACTTCTCCGGCTTCTCCAGTCTACCAGCGGGGCATCAATCAACGTTTCTCCAGCACGAGATATTCTTTCTGTGCTGACGAAAACAGTTCGCTTCGTTCGAAGCTCTAAAAGGTGATGTGGTCGGTGGCCTTGACAACGGGATCGAATATTAGGGGTGGTTTTATTTTGGCTGTGTTTGGGAATTATGTTTCACTTGATTAAAGTAAACATTGACCTGGATATTTAGTTCGAAGTGGAAGATATCGAATTTCGTGTGTTTTGTTTACTTTCAATACCTATACTGGTAATGTCCGTATATATATATATATATATAATTATATATATATATATATATATATATATATATATATATATATATATATATATATATATATATATATCACAAAAACGGTCCATACTTATAATGTATTCGGTACTTTTGAGAACTGAAGTCTTCTATTTGCAGCGTGAAAATATAATCACCGAGAGCGCAAACCTGTTCTAGAAGTTGATTATTTTTCATTCGGAACATTTGTACACAACATTTGAACAGATAATTCCGTTTCTACCGAGACGCGTGGCCGAGTGGTAATACACTGAACCGTCATTCGGGAGACCTTGGTTTGATTCCCGCCATGGTCTATCATCTCGACAGGGTTTTTTCGTGGTTTCTCTCTGTCGTTCAGGTCAATACTGGGATGGTTCCTTAACAACAGGCCACGACCAACTCCTTCCCAACATCCAAAACACCTGATAAAATGACCTTTCATCTCATCATCCCATCATCTTATTCATCATCCACCGACGCCAATAGATCGTAGCCATGAATATAGTGCGTCATTATAACCCAATTAAAAAAAAAAAATCGTTTCTGCGATTAAAAAAAAAACCGTCACCAAAACCCTGAGCTCGAGACAACATGTATCAGTTATTTTGTCAAAAGAAACAAGTGACGGCGCCGGAAGTCGGACCACGTACCCCGAGAACATGAGCCAGCGTTGTTAAGCATTGCGTCACACCGACATATGCTCGGAGACCTGCTTCTATATATCACGTGGTAGTCCATGTCGGTCTCCGATACATGACGTCACTAATCTCTGCGGTCCCATTGGTCACTTGAAGTTCCATTCAAAAACCGATGTTCAGAATTCCCACGACCCGGCACCTCCACCCATATTAAACTGTTGTGATTATTAACGTGTGAGTTCGTGAACCTGTCCCCTGCTCTCGAGCACTAATTGTACAATTCGGTCAAGATTTAGTGCTCAGTTAGTGCCATCATATTTCCAAGTTTTAGAGTTAGTGCTATGCTAGTTCTCGAGATAGAACAGTTTTTTAGTGGAGGGGTCAAGTTCCCGCTCCCCCCCCCCCACCCACACATGAACACTAATTTTGCAACTGTGCCACGATTTAGTGCTTAATTAGTACCACATTTTTCAACAAAATAAAAATGCAGCCTGCAATACTCGATGAAAGCACCAGTTGCAGAGATAGAAGGGAAGTCTAATTTCTTTCTTTCATGAGAGTATAAACTCTGTTGTACCGGATCTATTGTCCTTGGTTTTATCCGATAAGAATATCACAATTAAGTATCTCCATCCTCTTTTATTTCTTTCCTCTATATTTCTCTTTCTCTCTGATATCCCCTCCACATCTCTCCCTCTCTCTCTTTCTCTCTCTCCCCTCTCTCTCTTTCTCTCTCTCTCTCCCCCCTCTCTCTCTCTCTCAGTAAACCACGCAAGGTTTGCGAGTATTCAATTTCTGTTTTCTTTCGCCGCTCCAATGTTTGCTTTCTCTCAAGACAATGGTTTCTGACACGTTCTGTGGCTCATTTGAAATCTCATCCATCTCGCCGGTCGCCGGTTCGACTCCCCACTCTGCCTGCCACGGCGCGGTTGTTGTTTTCTGCTCGCTGTCTGTTTTTAAGTGCACCTAGGCGTCGATAATGCGACGCCAAAACGACGCTGGCAGACGCCACAAAGCAACACTGATCGATACTGGGGATGTTTATCAGTTACTGCATACTAACCATTTGTCTGACTTTAACCCGACGATTTTTTTTTTTTTTTTTTTTTGATATAGAGATGAAGGTAGATAGGTGAGATATGGTTCATGACCCAGATTCACAAAAGGTCATATCTTTGATCCGACTCAAAGTTACGACAATTTCCAGAGATGATACCATATTTGATCTATTATTTTTGATTTTTAAAATTCTAATGAATAATAGATTGATAATAATAATGGATTTAATCGAAAATTGGAATTAGAAAATTTAAAATAATAGATCAAATATGATATTATCTGGAAATTGTCGTAAATTTGAGCCGGATCAAAGTTATGACCTTTTGTGAATCTGGGCCCTGTGATATTGCTGCTCTGATTTTTATAGCTTCATATCAGAAATATCAAATATATATATATATAATATATATTTTATATATATATATATATATATATATATATATATATATATATATATATATATATATATATATATATATATATATATATATATATATACATATACGGGATAATGGATGGTATAATATCTGATGATGTAAGATTAAAGATAACAGCTGACTTCCCTCGAAAAGGCATGTGATCTGACGTTTATATTGAATATGCTGAACCTTCCTCACGAGCCGTCGGGGTGGTATGAGGCAATCGAATGACCTTGTGAGCTTCAATCTAACTCTATTCTAATGTGAGAGATTCAATCAAATAACACATTAAATTGTTTCTCCCAGAACTTGAATCTTTTCTGCGCATCTTGCCGTTCATGTTGATAATTCAATAACATGAAACTTCCATGTCTAGCTATGCTCATTCCGTCGAATAATTTCACTCCACGCACTACTAAGTCGTCTCATTCGTATAAGATCTTTGTGTTTTCCTAAGAACTTTGGTATCAACTCGTAATTGAATCTAACTGAGTTGTGAAGATTCCGGGATTTTTTCTTCTTCTTTTGTTATCAACTGGAGGAAATCAATGTGTCAGAAATCTAGGAACCAAGGGGACAAAATTGAAATGTTTGTTTTATAACCCCATTATCTCTCTCTTTCTTCTCTCTCTTCAATTCCATTCATATTTCTCTCTCTTTCTCTTTATCTCTATCACCACCTCTCTTCCGTTATTTCTCTGTTATTCTCTCTTCCACCATCCCTCTCTCTACTCAGTATTCCTCTATTTCTTCTTCGCTCCGTCTCTCTCATTTTCTTTTCCGCTCTTTACAATTGGTGACAGGATTATGGGATGTGCAGAATTATTCTCAGAACATCTTAATCAGTGCGATTTATTTGTTTACAATGCGAACCCCGCCAACAAATGTAAGTGACGTTTTGTCTACAACGACACTGTTCTCAACAAATCGTCGCCAGACAGTTTCTTGCGTATAACGTATTACTAACGTTTAACGCTAACGTTCTGTCCCAACTCACTTAGTGATATATCAAGTTAGCGTTTACCCTTGAAATGACGCATTCCTAAGACGCTAAAGTGACGCGAAAACTTGATAAAGAAACTAAAACTGAAGTGTTGTCCTCGAGAGGACCGTGTTTTAGTAACACGATTTATATTTATAACCAAGGAAGAATAACGGTTACCAAATTAACAAACACAAATATCACCGTTATGTTTGTATGACTGTAATATTTTGAGAATTGAAAGGGTTTCGGGCTGAGAATTGGTCATCAGAGTTACAACTACATCTTTCAAAAGCGTTGAATGTTTAAAGAACATCACAACCCTCAAAATAGATTCTGACAAATAATTACGATATTTATTTACTCAATTTTTTTTGTTTTTTTCAATAACATCGAAACTTGATACAAAATCATTGTTCCCCAATTGAGGTTAAGGATGATAGATAGGATCGTTCGGACGGGGCACCACAAGGGTGATCTTACCACCTCATTTTACCATCTTCATCACACAATTTCAAAGAAAAAGAAAGTCTCAACTGAATTTCAGGGATGATTATTCATTCATTTGTCATCCAGAACCTGGCCCTAATTCTAAATCGTGACGTGGACTTTACTCGATTCTGTTCATGTTTCTATACAGAATCGGTAATGTTCAACGTCATGGTCTGAGGAGGACAAAGAATAAAATCTAATTTCTGAAATCGAGAATATGATTTTTTATTTTCTCTGTAATTAGATGAGTAAATATCGTAATCATTAATTAAAGGCTAACAGAATTGTTTTAAAAATTTTTGAATTCAATTTAATTAATTATTAGTGAATTAATTCAGTTATTTTCTCTTCAATTATCAAAGTCAACACAATTATTTATCAGTTTGTATAATACCTTATTCTTTTGGGTTCAACGACGCACTATAATGATAACTGAGATATATTGGCGTCGTATGAATGATTAATGATATGAAGATTCCTCAGGTATTGGGAAGGATAGTGGGAAGGAATCGGTCGTGGTCTATATTGTAGGAACCATCCCAGCATTAGTCTAAACTACATAGGAAAACCACTAAAAACCCCTGTGAAGATGGAATGGTGTCGGGGATAGAACTAGGTCCGATATGGCCCTCACTCACCGGATCACATGAAGTGAGCGCGTTGAAGACTGCTGCAGCCTCTCAATCACCGGATCAGATGAAGCGAGCGCGTTGAAGACTGTGCTGCAGCCCCTCAATCACCGGATCACATGAAGTGAGCGCATTAACAACTGCGCTGCAGCCCCTCAATCACTTGATCACATGAAGTGAGCGCGTTAACGACTGCGCTTCAAGTGCGCTTCTTCTTTCGTATGAATACAAGTGTAGTTTGAAAGGAAGAAAGTGATGGTGAGATTATAAATTGTTCCATTATCTATCATATTGTTGTTTCGTGAGAGCTAGAAAAGGGGCGAGTGAAGAGTGAAGAGAAGGAAAGTGGTGGAGAGATAGAGAAAGAGATAATTAATTCTATCTGAGGTATATAATACATCTAGGAGCGTATGTGTTCTTTGTTCTGGAAGCTGCTTTGTGACTTCATTTTACCTGCTCATGTTAATTCATTTTAATTGGATTTTAAAACGTTGGGAAAGTTTATTATTTTACTCGAGTCAGTGGAAGCTTTCTCTGCAGCGAGTATTTATAGAGTAGAGTTGTTAACTTCGAAGCTTTACCTGGTTATTGTAGGCCCTAACAGTTCTCTCAAAAAACATTCAAATATTGGAATATGTTCAACTCATTCTCGAATAAACATGAATGTATATATATATATATATATATATATATATATATATATATATATATATATATGAATATATATATATATGTATATATATATATTATATATATATATATAGATACATATATATATATATATATATATATATATATATATATATATATATATATATATATCTATATATATATATCTATATATATATATATATATATATATATATATATATATATATATATATATATGTATATATATATATATATATATATATATATATACATATATATATATATATATATATATATATATATATATATATATATATATATATATATATATACATATTTATATATATATTTATATATATATATATATATATATATATATATATATATATATATATATATATATATATATATATATACATATATTTATCATTTCTTTCTTTTCCATATATATTTGTTCTATCTACAACTCAACGACGTTTCAAACGAATTACGTAGTTCATTTCCGAGTTGAAAATGATCCAATCAAGAACGTGTCGACTGGACACGTTTTTGATTTCGAAAATTTTCCCATTTTCAAATTTTCAAAAATATTGAAGGATAACACGTATTTGGGCACACAACAATTTTGACTATCGATGTTATTTCACTCAGATACAAAAAAATCTCTACTAAAGTATGGAATTTTCATATCTAGGCCTACATGTGATGAAAATTTGGAGTGATCACCCTCAACAGTCTCATAGATTCAGGTATCAAAAATAAAATGAAATTATTTTTTGAAATAACTGCATTTGAATATATTAGCACGAAAATAAATCGCACTGA
Source organism: Brachyptera risi (assembly GCA_964007535.1). Taxonomy (NCBI): domain Eukaryota; kingdom Metazoa; phylum Arthropoda; class Insecta; order Plecoptera; family Taeniopterygidae; genus Brachyptera; species Brachyptera risi. The sequence goes on along the minus strand of OZ023331.1, from coordinate 48,162,240 downwards.
GATGTGAGCAGTGAGGTTACGAATTATTGCCGAATGTAAAATATGACATAATTTAAATCAGTCCAAATTGTATACAATTGATGAAACACTACGTCATCAAACTGAGAAAAAAAAATCCCTGATTATAAAAAAATGTATTTCAATGTGCCCTCAATTGTCACCCCTATCGAACAGTAGTAAGTCTCAACCTTTACATCTAACCTTGATTCCAAACCACGTGACATCCTTCGTTTCAGTTCACGACAAATTCCCTCTGGAACATATCCACAGCTCTCCTGGAAGAATCCCCTCAAGTCCGTGTTCTCTACCGTGGCGACCCCGATAACTCCTTGTTAGCGTTATGTATCTTCTTATTTACTTTATGAGTGTAAATAAAGGACGGTAAACAACAAGTTCAAGTAAGAACATATCAAACCTCGACATAATGAACATGTATTGTTGGAACTTGGAAAACTAACTTTTATAATCTCTAAGGAGAAATGGTCGCCTATCAACATGATAAATTAATCGCAAACAGTATAATGTAATCTCAATAAATATCATTCATACTGATAAATTACAGCTCCTCTTGTACTGTACACGTATGTATGTGACTTGAAATGTTTGTTTGAGAAGGAAATTCAATTATTATTATTGATACGAATTTAACTCACATCTATGAATATATCTGGGATGTGTTTGAAGATACATATATATATATATATATATATATATATATATATATATATATATATATATATATATATATATATATATAATATATATTATATATATATATATATATATATATATATTCATAAATATATATATATATATATATATATATATATATATATATATATATATATATAAATAGTTTTATTTTATGATTCTAGAGACAAATGGAAATCATCTCTATTACAGTCATTATTATCAATCAATTTGTCCTTCTTTAAGTCGCCCACTTTCTTGAGTCATCATCTGATTTTGTTCACATTTCAATATGAATTTACGTATTGCCTACGTCATGCCTCAAGGTCTCTGGAGAGCAAATAAATCAATTATTATTTCCTAAATTGAGATGATAATTTCCAGTTCTCACTAAAATTATGAGGAAAAAGTGACGTCATCATCCATCCGAATCTAACCCCAGTGTTGTGATGTCCTTTAACATATTGATATTTTTATAGACGAGGTTCAAGATAATAAATACAACTGCGTCTTTCGAAAAGGTCAGATCCGTCAAGTTTGGGTGATATTATGAAATCAGTGAATTTTTTCCAAGGTATGAAGTTGTTAGATGATTTCCTTCCTCAGTTGGTACCATTGCATGAGAGCTATATGAGAAATGGATCAGTATCAAATGTGTAAGAGTCGAGATTTTGTAATTTTTTGAAGGTTGGTATTAGGATAGTTGTGGGAACTCTAATACTTGGAGAACGTGCGGAGAATTTTCATGGCTTCTTATCAGAAACGAAATTGCTTGCTTTTAAGATCGTGGTCGGTAAAGTAGAATAGTTACTGAAGTTCGAACTGCTTTTATCGACTCTAGTTGTGATGATACAATTATAAATTTACATTCAAAGTGACTAACGATAGATTTTTTAGCTCGGGAGATTTTGATGAAGTCCCCTCGGAATTGTATCACCCTAATTATAAAAAAAGCATATATATATATATATATATATATATATATATATATATATATATATATATATATATATATATTTATATATATATATATATATATATATATATATATATATATATATATATATATATGTATATGTATATATATATATATATATATATATATATATATATATATATATATATATATATATATATATATATATATATATATGTATATATGTATATATGAATATATATATATATATATATATATATACATATATATATATATATATATATATATATGTATATATATATATATATATATATATATATATATATATATATATATATATATATATATATATATATATATGTATATATGAATATATATATAATATTATATATATATATATATATATATATATATATTTATATATATGTATATATATATATATATATAATATATATAATATTATATAGTATATATATATATATAAATATATATATATATCGATGAATTAACATAGTATATATATATATAGTATATATATATATATATATATATATATATATATATATATTATATATATATATATATATATATATAATCAGAACTTGAAACACAATCATTGTTTTCACAATCAGGGCTAAGGGTGAAAGGTAGGATCGTTCGGACGGGGCACCATGAGGGGCGTTATGTACCTCTCGAATAAAAATGAATATAATGATAATTATGACTCATTCAAAGGAATAATAAATCTTGATGTGATGGTTCCAGGTAACAATTCGAACTTTTTATATCGGGACAAAAATCGATCTTTTCTTTCCTCAACTTTGCTTTCTCTTCAGTTAGTTCTTGTACTATCCTCAAATCCACATTTCTACTCGCATTTGTTTGAAATATTAGCAACTTTTGTCTAAAATAATACTTGAAAATTGAAAACAGACCACAATTATCATTCGAAATTCGATCCCCCGCTGTGAATGTCTCAATTGTTTTCCAACCTTGGCATTAATTACCTCAAGATTTATTCATTATGAAATGAGTTATATTATTTTCTAATATTCTTTGCGGTGGTAAGATCGTCCCTTGTGTTGCCCCGTCCAAACGATCCTATCTTTCATCCTTAGCCTTCATTGAGGAACAATGATTTTGTATCAAGTTTCGATGTTATTAGAACAAGAACGTTATCAGTGAGAAAGTTCGACCGAAGAGTATCGCAAAAAATCAAAAGTCAGAAGGAAAGCCTACTCTTAATTGTAATTTGAATCGCGCCACATATTTTCTTCATATATTCTTCATATATTTGGGATTGCGAATAAAAGCTGTTCCAGTTTTCATATCGGAGAAATTGGGGATGGTATTGTATTTGAAAAATGTGAAATTTCCATTTCTTTCGAAATTGAAAAAGAAAATGCATTCCAAGCTCTCAATTCTTCAATTTAAATTCCAAAGGATTCCATGATCCAGAAATATTTCATAAATTGAAATAAGTTATTTTTTGGATTTCCACTCACAAATTTCCATGATTATCATTTTGGACATTCTTATCATTTTTATTTTTCTTTTCCTGACCAAAACACCAAATAAATTACAATCTTTCATCTCAATTCCTGTCAATTCCCCGACGCAAATAGATCTCAATCGTCATTGGAATGCGTTGTTGATAAAATACAATAAAAATTGATGAATACGTGTATCTCAGATGCACTAAATGTTCGATTAAATGCCGTATGTGTTATATTGGTGGAGGTGCCGGGTGAGGGACGTGGAGGTGGCCAGGTTTAATGTTCCTAAAGCCATATACTATAAGAGCCAGGCTTGCAAACTGATAACGAGGCAATAATTAGTTGATTAATGATTGAGAAAATAGAGAATATGCGATGTAAGATGGGCGATATAGGCCTAGGCCTATATATATATATATATATTATATATATATATATATATATA
>OZ023331.1:48148672-48151172 GCA_964007535.1 Brachyptera risi | reverse complement strand
TGATATTTGCCCAACAATGAAGTATTTTTAATATGCGTCAAGGTGTGTAAAATACCAGAGTCGATCAAGTAGCAAATGTAGGACTGCTATCATACGTAATTCAGATATCTCGCTCATCTTACAACGCTATGCTGCGTTTGGCTAGTTTATTTATATTAGGTTTAACGACGCACAGTACCTATGACTACGATATATTGGCGTCGGTTAATGATATATGAGATGGTGGGATGATGAGATGGAAGGTTATTGTATCAGATGTTTTTGGATGGTGGGAAGGAGTCGGTCGTGGCCTGTTGTTAAGGAACCATCCCAGTATCGACCTGAACGACAGAGGGAAACCACGAAAAATCCCTGTCAGGATGGTCGACCATGGCAGGAATCCCGGTCCCTTCAATAACGGTTCAGTGTATTAACCACTCGACCACACGTCTTGCTGAGTTGCTATCTTGAATAAGTGCATTTATATCAGAAAGTGCATATTTGTAAAAGTTCCACTTTCATCCTTATGCCAGATGATTATTACTGTTTGCTTAACGACCCCACCAACAGCTAGGTTATACGGGGGTATGATGTGACGACAAGTGAAAGGACGTTTACAAAAACCCATGCCAAAATCCCATGAAGAAAATGAATATTTTCTTTCTTCCAATCTCATCTCTATTCTTTTCCACCGACTCTTCTTTTGTGTTATTACACCTCATTATATGACATACATTGTTGTAATCCGGTCGAGTGAAGCGAGAGGGAAACAAAAACACAGAAGGTAATGGATGTTCAATGTTTGGAACAGTTGATAAATTGAAAACAAATAGTTCGTAGAGATAAAACTATGTGACGGAGCTTTGTTCAAATTAAAATGAAACTGTAGCGAACTAGTTTGAAAAGTAATTTATTATTATAAAAATTATGAGTATCTATATTTAATGATAGCTTCAAAATGTCTTTATTGTCTATGAATATTCATTTATATCGAAACTAGTTGGAAAGATATAAATACTATGGCATTACTGAAAATGGGAAAAGAAAAAGTTAGTGAATTTAGAATTGAAGTTCTGAGAACAGTTTCCATGTTCGAAAAACTTCTTCTCAGTTCCAAAAAGATTGGAGTAGGAAAGATTGGAGTGGGAAGATTGGAGTAAGAAAGATTGGAGTAGGAAAGATTGGAGTGAGAAAGATTGGAGTGGGATTATTAAGGTAAATAGTTCGCCAGATTAGGAGATTTTCAAGTTTAAGTTCAAACTTTCAACTCAGTTCAAACTATAAAAGTTTACAAATTATAATTCTGATCCACCTATAGCAATTTGCATGGATAAAAAATAATATAAAACATAATTGAATTTTCTCGAGAATATAACTTATGTGAATCACTTAATATGACATGGTTCAATCCCTTCTATTTCATTTATAGAAATAACCTTGAGAACCTTTAAGAAATACCTTGTTAAATTATGTCCTTAGTGGGAGAGTACCTGTCAATCGATAACACACTATAATTCGTTGCCATCGCAATTGAATGTAATTTTAGTTTGTAATTTTAAATATGTAATTTTATATATATGTAATAATATTTTGATTTATTTCATAGCATGTACTTTTAATACAGAGTGAAAAATGGTACTGTTCAAGAAATAAATAAATGAATTGAATATATTGGGTTTAACGATACACTGTACTGATGACTATACGATCTATTGGCGTCGAGGAATGATAATATGAGATGATGGGATGCTGAGATGAATGATTACTCCATCAGTTGTTTTTGGATGGTGGGGAGGAGTCGGTCGTGGTCTGTTGTTAGGGAACCTGAAAAAAAAATGAAGTGCAATTTATCCATTCTTAAAACTGGACCCATACATGCTGGTATCCAATTCTACAATATATTACCTCTTACATTAAAAAGAAAGAAACTAGATTCATTCAAAATATGCCTTAAAATTTACCTGATCAATAAGTGCTATTACAGTGTGAAGGAATTTTTAGAAGATAAAATTTAGTAGTTTGATTGAATTATAGTTTCCGTTTAGATAAATCAAAATATATGTGTGTCTTATATAATTTCCTGAATGTAATTTCTTATTGTATTATTTATCATTCTTTTTGACATTCAAAAGACCGCTTTACTGTAACGGTAATTATAATTTATATGTGATCATTTGTTTACCAATCATTTTCATCATTTTCTAAGGCCTACTCTGTAATTTATTTAGGAACCATTATTATTATTTTATATGTTATATTGTTGTCTTGTGATATTCCTTTCATATGTAATAATGTAATAATGACTTGTCTAATATCGTTATGAACGATCAATCTAGATGGAAAATAAATCTATTCTATTCTATTCTATATTCTATTCTATTCTATCCCAGTATTGACCTGAATGACAGAAGGAAAACACGAAAAAAACTGTCAGGTAGGTCGACCATGGTGAAAATCGAACACAGGTCTCCTGAATGATGGTTCAGTGTGTTACCACTCGACCACACGTCGCACTATGTTT
>OZ023331.1:48108672-48138672 GCA_964007535.1 Brachyptera risi | reverse complement strand
TCATATTAAATTATATTTTATATATAATATAAAATACAAAAGTGAATCAAATCAAGATGATTACATGCTCTTCGATCGATTTGGAATTCTATTGTCATAAATTCAATCAGTTTGAAGGTAAAAGACTTCGATGAATTTCATCACATTCTCGCTTTTCATCAACTTATTATCTTTTAATTCAATTGGATTCGTAATTCAATTGAATTAAGAATTGAATCAAATTATATTCCATCAGTAACTTTCCAATTGCTATAATCTGCATATATATCATTATCATATTATTTATTATTATTTATTATCTTGTGTCATTTTGAATCCACTGCTTGAATAACCGCATCATATTTATATGTCATTGTTGCTGTTTGCATCTATTCTTGTTATTTCTATTATTCTGGTTATTTATTTTTGAAGTTCTTCCCCCTCTTTCATACTAATTAATTCATCTTCCTCCTTTCCCACACACAGGCTTCGGCTTATATGAGTCTTGCTTCAATTCATTATTATTATTATATTATCATTATCATTATCATTATCTTAATCATTTTCTATGTAACTAATTCAATTGTATATGTCTGTAACGAATTGATTAAAAGCAAGCATTAATATTGTTCACATAAATAAGAGAAAAAAATGATCAACTGTTTAATTCAGACACATAGTATGTCATATCAATAGAAACCTAAAGTTATATTGAATTTGATATACTTTTTCATCAAGGCCCGGTTTTACCAATCTTAGTTAGGCCCAGTATTACCACGGCCAGTTAGTATTCATCTGAGAGTTGATGAAAACAAAAAGCATGGGTAACCATGGTGATAACAAGTTTGAACTGTATGATGAAGGCTAACTCGACTTGGTAATACCGGGCCTTAGGGTACTAATCCACTAACTATTAATTAAAGGTACGAAAATAACATATGTAACCAATGGTGATAACAAGTTAATCCACTAACTATTACCTAATCCAGTTTCGTAAAAGTGGCCTGTGAACATAGAAAAAAAGTTCATTTAAACACCATTGCATGCAACCCCTAAACTCCAAAGTGCGCCAATTGCGTTGCGCGCGCAGCCAGATCTGTATAGCTGCAACTCATGGAATGTGCAATACCACATGAAGGACGATACATTATGACGTCACAGTAACAACCTATTAATCAACTTCACTTGGGGTTACCACCTCGTGACATGGTAGAAGAACAACCTCCAGCCGACGTTGATAAAGAAAGGTATGTAATTTTGACGGATAATTGTAGACTGCATTGTTGTATCTCGGGGGTAAAAACAAGTGCTAGCCTCGGGCCGTTGATGCGATTCTATAATGCGATGATGCCATAGACAAGATGCAGTGATACCAACATGCTTTATCATAATAATATAAAGAAGGTTTCAAAGTGAAATATTTCCGGGGTCAGTTGCCGACTCCAGGGTCCCGATTGCCTGTAGCGCAACTAGCGCTTTTATATTTTACAAGTTCTTTCATTTTCATACCAATTCATTTTCATTACATTTACATTTTTATCCGGATATATATCACAGAAACGGTTTCTAATTATAATGTGTTCCGGACTTTCGGAAACTGAAATACTTTTATCTGCGGCGGAAAGTTATGGTCACAGACAGCGCAGTCCTGGTGTTGAAGTTCATTGGTTTTGAATAATTAAAATGGGGTGTTAAGATCACCCTTGTGGTGCCCCGTCCAAACGATCCTATCTTTCATCCATAGCCTTAATTGGGGAACAATGATTTTGTATCAAGTTTCGATGTTATTAGAAGAAAAAAAAAATCATACTCTATTGTTGTAATTTAAATATTGTAAGAAATGAATATATATTATTTCACATACTAACTAAAACTATTTATCACTTACTTTTATTTTCCTAATAGTCACAATCTATTAACCTTTATCTCGGTACATCCACAGTTAAGCCACCTTTGCTGGTTTTGTGGGAACTGTAAATACTTTATTTCGTTGTGTATTAGTTTGTATACATTTGAATTAAGTTATTCTGTAAATATTTCATAAAACCTATAGAATTAACTTGTACTTGGAATATCGAACTATATAAAAAAAACAATACTCAACAATGCTATATACGGCTCAGTATAATTATAATGTTTTTTTTTTTTTTTAATAACATCGAAACTTGATACAAAATCATTGTTTCCCAATTAAGGCTATGGATGAAAGATAGGATCGTTTGGACGGGGCAATACAGGGGCGATCTTACCACTCCATTTCGATTATTCAAAACTAATGATCTTCCACTGCAGGTCTGCGTAGTTAATGTTAATTTCAGTAGCTGCATTTGTTTTACACGAAAATAATAGATTTTGTAAGTTCAAAAATGCCACCGATACCTTAGCCACACTTATCTACATCTAGTTCACAAGGGAATCCGCTGAATCGTGACAGGCAATCAGGACCTTTGGCTCTGAACTGAACGCAAGAAACCAAAAATACTGTCCATGTTATTAGTATGGGAGTTGGAGCACCTCCTTTATAAATGATGGTAAAGTATGTTGGTATCCATAGATCGTGGCATGAGCATTGAGAAAGTCAGGTTAGCTCTATTGCCCGGCAATATTTCTCCATTTGTAATATAATCTCTATTTGCGCTTCTTTCCCACTATTCTTCCCAGTACCCATGAAACCTTCATCTCATCATCCCATCATCTCATTAATCATTCATCCGACGCCAATAGATCTGACTCATCATTACAGTGCTTCGTTGAAAACCCAATTTTAAAAAAAATATATAAGATATATTAAATTCTGTTTATATAATAATATTCTGAAATATTGTCTCAAATCCTCTTGATGCTCTGAACAGCTGATTACTGATCCGAATGTGAATGTCTAGTGTAATAATTGGTCGGTTTGAAGCGTGATGTTTGTCCTTGGAACAGATAAACAGTCGCATCATTAGCAATACGCTAGCTCTTCACACACGCATTCAGCTTCACAGACGAGAATAATGGACCAACTGAGATTCATCTGGAATCGTTCGAGTCATTTGACTTTCCGAGGGGTGGAAATGCAATTGACGACTAGTGATTGAGCCGCCCACAAACGTCACAAAACAAAACATCCAATCAAATGGGCTTTGTTATGTGGGAAATTTGACATTTACCCATCAGAGTATCTCTGAATTCCCACGTGAAGTATAGATCAAGGTGGCCCTGGCGATTAGCCACGCCCATCACTAGTGGTCAATTATTACATTTAATTATATATAAGAACCGACTTTCTGAGTGACGACTTTCCAAGGGGCAGAGATTCAGGCAACCCCATTTGAACAGTTATTGACTGAGAAGTGTAGCCGAGTGGTTAATACACTGAACCATAATTCAGGAGACCGGTATTCGATTCCCGCCTTGGTCGACCATCCTGACTAGGGTTTTTCGTGGTTTCCCTCTGTCGTTCAGGTCAATACTGGGATGGTTCCTTAACAACAGACCACGACCGATTCCTTCCCACCATCCAAAATCATCTAATGAAATAACTTCTCACTATACCATCATCTCATATATCATTTATCGACGCCAATAGATCGTAGTTATCAGTATAGTGCGTCGTTATAAAATCGAAATGGATGAATAAAATGAATTAAACATTTATCTGTTGGCGAGACCGCCTCGAAGTGTTGAAACAACCAAGAGGTGCCGCTTCTAACGGTCTTACCAACTCATCCTTAGCCTTGATAGGGAAACAATGATTGTAAAACAAGATTTTGATGTTGGTAAATATTGAAGAGAAATAATAATTATTTTAATGCCAACAAGATTATGATCATTTTGTTATTATTTTTCAACATATAATCCGCAATCAAGCTCTTCGGGGGCCGAATTCACAAAAGGTCATAACTTAGATCCAGCTGAAAGTTACGACTATTTCTAGAAACTAGGAAAACGCTATATACGCGTTGTTAGACGAGCGAAAAGTATTAGTATGTCGACTTCTTTGCCGAACTTTGGCCAAAATCACCAATTGGGTGACATTTAAGTTAGAAATGGGTAAAAACTGCTTCGAGTGGTACCAATTTAGCACATTTCATGGTTTGTCTTCGAAATGGCTCACCCGATCAAGCTGAAACATTTCAGAAATGTGTATCAAAATGTAAATCAACTTCACGTGGAATTTCATTTTTTTTGTAAATAAAAATATTTTCTTGTTTTTCCGGCGTGTTTTTTTTAATGGGCATTTTAGAAATTTCTTAAATTCATAAAAAAAAGTTACGATCTGATGATGCCACAAAACTATGGGGATCTAAGTTAGATGAGGAACCATTATGAAAAAAAGTTTGAAGTAGATAGCTGTAGCCGTTTGACCTTTGGAGAACCGACAAGAAAACACAAAAAAAAAAAACATAAAAACGAACACCAATTTTTTTCAGTATGTCAAATTGAATCCTCGCTAAAGCTCGTCCAATAATACCATATTTGATCTATTATTTTTTTTTTTTTAATTTTAATGAATAATAATTTCGATGATAATAATGGATTTAATCGGAAGTTAGGATACAAAAATAAAAAACAATATATCAAATATGGTATTATCTCTAGAAATTGTCGTAAATTTGTGCCGAATCAAAGTTATGACCTTTTGTGAATCTATGGGCCCTGGCTTTGTGAATATCACCTGACTTATCATTCATGTAAATATATTTTCCATGCTTTTTTGTTCGATAAAAAAAATTAAAAAATCTACTTTACAATAAGTACTTGATTGATAATTATTATTCACTTATCTGCATCGATTACACGTCTAATCTCACCTGCAAACTCTTACGTCTCGGTGAAACAGAAGAGTGAAAACATTCTATAGTAACTGATAAACATCGATCTGATATATTGTATTTGTTCACAATTGGCAACTGTGATGGGACTTTCTATCAGTGACGACATACGTGAGCAGCATCGATACACGCACACGTCGTTCGAAATTCAAACATTTAAAGCAAGTCATTCTGAGAATGTGTTGAAGGAATTGAAAAACAAATCAGGCAGTTGGATAAAAAAATCAAAGATATGAATCAATAAAAATAGCAAGTGTCATTTTTTTTTAATCTGTGATAAAACAGAAAATATCTCTTCTGAAATCTTTTCTCTCATTGACTGATTATTGTTAGATCAACGACCTCCACCAACAGATATGTTATTTGGGGGTACGAATGAGCAGGTGATTATGAAACTATGAAGTGATGATGAGGGAAAGGACGTCTACAATAAAATGGGGTGGTAAGATTGCCCTTGTGGTGCCCCTTTCAAATGATCCTACCTTCCATCCATAGCCTTAATTGAGGAACAATGATTTTGTATCAAGTTTCGATGTTATTAAAAAAAATTAAGGAAAATGAAAAAACTAATGCCTTATGCGGGACTCGAACCCATGCCCAACGGTGATTTCAGTTACTAAAGCGGTACCTCAGCTGACTGAGCTACACCGAGGGTGGCCATCATTATTTTGATCACTTTTATTTCCACTATAATTAGAAATTGGTAAGTCTTCATAGAGCCGGGTTCGAACACCGAACTTAGCCTCCTGTTGAAAAACCACCTTGGTATTGACCTGAACGATAGAGGAAACCCACGAAAAATCCCTCTCAGGATGGTCGAGCAGCAGGGAATCGAACCCCGGTCTCCTGAATGCCGGTTCAGTCTATCAACCACTCGTAACCACTCAGTCATTTCGATATATATCGATCGATATTTGATATCAAAGTTTCGATATCATTTTCAATTTTGATATCGAACGGCAACCCTAATTTCAATACACTAATAATAATCAAATGTCCAAATGCCTCATCCATCTCATCGACATTATCTTCATTCATCAAAATTTCAAAAATACCCATTAGAATAACACGGCGAAAAAAAAATATATTTTCCAAAAAAATGAAATTTTGTTTGAAGTTGAATTACATCTTGATAAACATTTCTGGAAATTTTCAGCTTGATCGGGTCAGCCATTTTGAAGAAAAAACATAAAATGTGCTAAATTTGAACCACTCGAAGCCGTTTTCACCCATTTATAACTTAAATGTCATCCAATTGTCGAATTTAGTCAGAAGTTTGGCAAAGAAGTCGACATAATATTACTTTCCGCTCGTCTAACAACGCTTATATAGCGTTTTCCTAGTCAAATAACAAAACATTTTCACGGACACTTCTTCAATCACCCACACAAAAAAAAAAAAACAGACAAAAACACACATCAATGTCGATTGTGCGGTCGCAAACCGAGCAGCTATAAGGTGTCACGTCCGTCCCTCTCCAACCATTCGTACGACTCCTTCCACTTATCTATAATTATTTGATAATTTGTTATTTTACTTTTGATGCCTCATTGCCACCATTTCCCCTCCACCGCCTTCCCCCCCCTCCCCCCCCCCCACCACCCCTCTATGACATCACCGAGCCGGCGTACGCGAGTGCGGCAGGCCGGCAGTCGCGTTCCGTAGCCCGCAAGCAGTAGAGTGCCGAAATCCGGCCAGTGTGCTCTCTCGACCGTTCTAGAGAGCGTCGCGACGGTGCTCGTGCCAGTCGACGTCGACGTCGTCGTCGAATTCAGTTTGAAAATCGAGTGGATTTATTTTTTAAATTTTTTTCGATATTTTTAATTGGATTTTGTCGTTGTTGTGGTGTGTGAAGTGGTTGTCGTGGGTGAAGAATTGATGGATGAATAAATTAGTGGAAATGTAAGATCGATTTTTTTACTATATTTATAGTGGTGATGAGTTTTTTTTTGATGAGGTGAATGATGGAGCACGAATCAAGTGTATTTTAGAATGGAGTATATATAATATGTTCAACCCCTAATAACATTGTATTGTGACATTTTTGACTCATAATATCCAGTAACTTTCTAGGAAGTGCATTCATCAGGGGTTCTTACTGATAGATGAATACAAGTAATGAGATAAAAAAAAATCGAGTATTTGAGAAATCAATTACATATTATATCCAGTAACTTTCAGGCAAGTATATTTATTCGGGGTCCCAACTGATAGTTAGATACAGATGAGGAGACAAAAATTTATCTTTTCAGTATTCGTGAGATTTTTGACATATAATATCCAGTAACGTTGCATCAAGTATATTTATTCGGGGTCCTAACTGATAGTTGAATACAAATAAGGTGACAAAAAAACTCTCAATCACTATTTGTGAAATTTTTGACATTTACGTCATTTCCAGTAACGTTCCAGCAAGTATTTATCTGCTGTCCTAACTGATGGTTAAATACATATAATAATACAAAAAATTCTCTTCTCAGTATTTGTGAAATTTTTGACATATTACATCCAGTAATGTTTCAGCAAGTACATTTATCTACAATCCTAACTGATGGTTAAGTAAAAATAATAATAAAAAATTTCTCTCTTCAGTATTTGTGTTTCATTCAAAAGTAGATTCTGTTATCTTGTGTAGTCACGTTTGATTCGCTGTATCAATAACCGTGAAATGTAAATTGAAGATAATAATAGACTACGAGTAACTTTAGTAGTCAACTTTGAAGACCTGAAGGCAGATATATGCCATGGATAACTGAAACGCTACATTTATTTATTTATTTTATTTATAAAATTTTCGTCCAAAGAACTGGTATACATAGAATGTATATACGCACAGTATATAGACAGTAAATAACAGATAATACAATATAAAACACGATACCATCCCACAGACGTCATAAATGTAAATAACATCTAGATAATAATAATAATGATAATAATAATAATAATAATAATAATAACATAATAAAATAAGTCGAGGGTGATAAAATGTTATTGAATTGGGCATTACTCCGTATTTCCTATCAGACAACATAATATGAACATTTCATTACATCTCATTAACCTCACTTCACAGACATTTATGTTCACATGCTGTTCCAAATTCATCAATATCATAGATGCATTTTTTGACAATAATCATTTTCAGTCTTGTTTTTACAATGCTTTCTTTCGACTTGCAGTCCGTAACAATAATATATACGTGTCACATGACTCATATGTTATACATTCTATCAATATTGTGTTTTAACGACGCACTCTACTGATAACTACGATCTATTGGCGTCGGTGGATGATGAATAAGATGATGGGATGATGAGTATTATTTATTGGGTTTTAACGACGCACTGTAATGATTACTAAGATCTATTGGCGTCGGATGAATGATTAATGAGATGATGGGATGATGAGATAAAGGTTTTTATGGGTAGTGGGAAGGATAGTGGGAAGGAAGCGGTCGTGGCCTATATTTTAGTATTGTATATTGTAGTATTTGTAGTATTGTATATTGTATTTTGTATATTGTATATGATGAGATGGAAGGTTATTTTATCAGGTGTTTTTGGTTAGTGGGAAGGAGTCGGTCGTGGCCTGTTGTTAAGGAACCATCCCAGTATTGGCCTGAACGACAGAGAGAAACCACGAAAAAAAACCTGTCAAGATGGTCGACCATGGCGGGAATCGATCCTGATCTCCTGAATGACGGCCCAGTGTGTTAACCACTCGACCACTCGTCTCGGTGATATGTTTTGATTCTGATGTATTCATTATTGTTGCTGGAATTTCATACAATGAATCAAAAACAATTGATTATACATATGAAATTGAATGATGATAGCATATCTATGAGAGATAATAAAACAAATCAACTTTTTTGGTGAATTATACAGCTACAAAAATATACAGCTGAAAAAACACATTTTCTAGCCGTATACGCGTGACAATGATAAGATGTGAGCTAAATAGTTATTACTCATACCACCTTACGGGTATTGAAGATATCCATGTTTCTTTCCCATCAGAATTTCGATATCTCATACCGTTCAAAAGTTATCACCAAAAACTGGTATTCCGCTAAATCGACTCCCGTGGACTCTTAAATAGACTTTGTTCTGAAAACAAGATTGCATTTCATACACAGAATGAAAAAAACAATTGATTTAATTAGTAATTAGATGATAATTGGTTGATAGCGTAACTATTAGAGATAATAAAACAACAATTCAAGAATTTTAAAAATATAATCAAATTATAAAAAACAAATATAATATAAATTGATAGAATGATAATTATTATTATAGATTTAAATATGAACAAACTCATTTGACAGAGAGTAAATAAACCATCACGCGTATAAATAGTATAACCAGTGAATTATAACAGCAATAAGCAATAATTTAATGAAATAATAATACAATAATATTACGTAATGAACGATTTTAAAGACGAAGACATTGGAAATGGTGACTTTGAGAGCAAGGTGGACCATACCAAAAACAAATTATCCACTTCTATACCCAAAACCATATGAAGAAATCAGCCTAGATGCAAGCTAAATGTACCGTTGCGCTAACGCGCTATTGTGTGTGGTCCGATTCAAACATGTTTTGTGAATTATACACATTTTCAAATCAAAGAGCTATAATTCAACGACGCACTATACTGATGACTACGATCTATTGGCGTCGGTGGATGATGTATGAGATGATGAGATGATGGGATGAAAGAAATGAGAGAGTATTACAATGCTATTAGATAATGAACGATTTAAAAGACGGAGACATATTGATAATGATACTTTTGAGAGCAAGGTGGACTATGCTAAAAACAAATTATTTATTGATATTCAATATAATACAAAACCAGAGGAAAAAAATCAGCCTACTGAGACGAGTGGTCGAGTGGTTAATACACTGAACCGTCATTCAGGAGACCGGGGTTTGATTCCCGCCATGGTCGACCATCCTGACAGGGGTTACGCGGTTTTCGTTCAGGTTATTACTGGGATGGTTCCTTAACAACAGACCACGACCAACTCCTTCCCACTATCCAAAAACACCTAATAAATTAACCTTTCATCCCATCATCTCATACATCATCATCCACCGACACCAATAGATCGTGGTTATCAGTATAGTGCGTTGTTGAATTATATGTAAATAATTAATAAAGTGAGAAATCAGCCTAGATGCAAGCTAAATGTACCGTTGCGCTAACGCGCTATTGTGTGTGGTCCGATTCAAACATGTTTTGTGAATTATACACATTTTCCTCCGGGAATTCATCCATTATTTACAAAACACATCATCCACGAATTGTTTATTCATGTATAAACAAATCCAACTATTTTTAGTAACCGTTTTAAAAATATACACCTGCTATCTCTTCCTGCCCGTGTTACACGGTACTAATCGTCCACCCGCTCAACGGTTCAGTTCTCACATGATCTTCCTGAGAGTGTAAACCTTCACAAGATGAACCCACCCATGCACTGTGTGACATTTTCAGTGTCTACGTAATATATAAACGATCGTAGTGACTTTCCCTCAGAACGTATTGTAGTGAAACTGCTTCACACCATTCAGAGAATTAGCTTGTAGAATACTGTCATCCATAATAAACATTCACAATATCGGAAAATCATCGGGAAGTATCGGAAAATTATGGTCACACACAGCGAATTAGAAGTAAATTGGTTTTAGATATTAAAAATAGGGTGGTAGATCGCCCTTGTGGTGCCCCGTCCAAACGATCCCATCTTTCATCCTTAGCCTTAATTGGGGAACAATGATTTTGTATCAAGTTTGGATGTTATTAAAAAAAAATATGTTACATGTTATTTGTATGTAACGGTACGCTGTGAGGTGAAAAAATCCAGTGTTACTGTTACATGCAACTGATCTTTACACCTTTGTTATCATACAATGTGACTCATTAGTATCTTCAACAAATATTATCTGCATCTTGTTATGATTGAATATTGTTTGCTTAACGACCCCACAAACAGCCAGATTATACGGGGGTACGAATGAGCAGCGATCATGAATCTCTTGTCATGAAATCTCGTCATGGAAATTCATGATACCAATTAAAATACCACAGTCATAAAAAATTCAATTTTATTATTTGTTCATGATCATATTGGTGAAGAAAATGGTGAGCCAGTTGATAGAACGCTGAACCGTCATCAAGTAGACCACAGTTCGATTTCCGCCATGGTTGACCATCCTCGCAGGTGTTTTTCGTGGTTTCCCTCTTTCGTTCAGGCCAATACTGGGATGGTTCCTTAACAACAGGCCACAACCAAATCCTTCCCACTATCCAAAAACACATAATAAAATAACATTTCATCTCATATATCATTCACCGACGCCAATAGATCTTAGTCACCGGTAGAGTGCGTCGTTAAACTCAATATAAATGAAGAGGTAAAGGTGATTAGTGTATGTTTTTCAGGCCAGTAAACCAAGTTCTTCTCTTATGGCTACTAAGTATATAATGATTCATGTCTGTGTGAGGTTGTGTGTGTATGTGTGAGGGTGAAACAAGGGCGCAAGAAGGGTGGTATGAGGGCGGAAGAAGGGCGGCGAAAGGGTGGTAGACACATTAAGTGGCTAAAGTGCTTTATGCCACTCCTTTTGATAAATAAACGATCAACACCTCGTAATAAATTACAGTCTCGGTGGCTCTATGGAAAAGTATGTTCGCAATAAATTTACGTGACTGAAGAAAAGTGTACATATAAATTTGTGTTATTTTCAGGATGAAATATGTGGGAGTTTGCCACAGCTTGGGTTTATATTGTAGGTATATATTATATTTCACGACACACGGTAAAAATACGCATTTTCTCTTTTCTGTCTTACAACCTTGATTATATATATATATATATATATATATATATATATATATATATATATATATATATATATATATATATATATATATATATATATATATATATATATATATATATATATATCTTCGTATCTTCGTAAAGGATCTTCGTATTGTAGCAAAACTGCTTCACACCATTCAGAGAAGTATCTTATAAAATACTGTCATCCATAATAAACATTCACAACATGTTACGTGTTATTTGTATGTAACGGTACGCTGTGAGGTGGAAATATCGAGTGTTACTGTTACATACAACTGATCTTTACACCATTCAGAGAAGTATCTTATAAAATACTGTCATCCATAATGAACATTCACAACATGTTACGTGTTATTTGTATGTAACAGTACGTTGTGAGGTGGAAATATCGAGTGTTACTGTTACATACAACTGATCTTTACACCATTCAGAGAAGTATCTTATAAAATACTGTCATCCATAATAAACATTCACAACATGTTACGTGTTATTTGTATGTAACGGTACGCTGTGAGGTGGAAATATCGAGAGTTACTGTTACATACTTCTGATCTTTACACCATTCAGAGAAGTATCTTATAAAATACTGTCATTCATAATAAACATTCACAACATGTTACGTGTTATTTGTATGTAACGGCACGCTGTCAGGTGGAAATATCGAGTGTTACTGTTACATACAACTGATCTTTACACCATTCAGAGAAGTATCTTATAGAATACTGTCATCCATAATAAACATTCACAACATGATACGTGTTATTTGTATGTAACGGTACGTTGTGAGGTGGAAATATCGAGTGTTACTGTTACATACAACTGATCTCCACACCATTCAGAGAAGTATCTTATAAAATACTGTCATCAATAATAAACATTCACAATATGTTAAGTGTTATTTGTATGTAACGGTACGCTGTGAGGTGGAAATATCGAGAGTTACTGTTACATACTTCTGATCTTTACACCATTCAGAGAAGTATCTTATAAAATACTGTCATTCATAATAAACATTCACAACATGTTACGTGTTATTTGTATGTAACGGCACGCTGTCAGGTGGAAATATCGAGTGTTACTGTTACATACAACTGATCTTTACACCATTCAGAGGAGTATCTTATAGAATACTGTCATCCATAATAAACATTCACAATATGTTACGTGTTATTTGTATGTAACGGTACGCTGTGAGGTGGAAATATCGAGTGCTACTGTTACATACAACTGATCTTTACACCATTCAGAGAAGTATCTCATAAAATACTGTCATCCATAATAAACATTCACAATATGTTACGTGTTATTTGTATGTAACGGTACGCTGTGAGGTGGAAATATCGAGTGCTACTGTTACATACAACTGATCTTCACACCATTCAGAGAAGTATCTTATCAAATACTGTCATCCATAATAAACATTCACAATATGTTACGTGTTATTTGTATGTAACGGTACGCTGTGAGGTGGAAATATCGAGTGTTACTGTTACATACAACTGATTTTTACACCATTCAGAGAAGTATCTTATAAAATACTGTCATCCATAATGAACATTCACAACATGTTACGTGTTATTTGTATGTAACAGTACGTTGTGAGGTGGAAATATCGAGTGTTACTGTTACATACAACTGATCTTTACACCATTCAGAGAAGTATCTTATAAAATACTGTCATCCATAATAAACATTCACAACATGTTACGTGTTATTTGTATGTAACGGTACGCTGTGAGGTGGAAATATCGAGAGTTACTGTTACATACTTCTGATCTTTACACCATTCAGAGAAGTATCTTATAAAATACTGTCATTCATAATAAACATTCACAACATGTTACGTGTTATTTGTATGTAACGGCACGCTGTCAGGTGGAAATATTGAGTGTTACTGTTACATACAACTGATCTTTACACCATTCAGAGAAGTATCTTATAGAATACTGTCATCCATAATAAACATTCACAACATGATACGTGTTATTTGTATGTAACGGTACGTTGTGAGGTGGAAATATCGAGTGTTACTGTTACATACAACTGATCTTCACACCATTCAGAGAAGTATCTTATAAAATACTGTCATCAATAATAAACATTCACAATATGTTACGTGTTATTTGTATGTAACGGTACGCTGTGAGGTGGAAATATCGAGAGTTACTGTTACATACTTCTGATCTTTACACCATTCAGAGAAGTATCTTATAAAATACTGTCATTCATAATAAACATTCACAACATGTTACGTGTTATTTGTATGTAACGGCACGCTGTCAGGTGGAAATATCGAGTGTTACTGTTACATACAACTGATCTTTACACCATTCAGAGAAGTATCTTATAGAATACTGTCATCCATAATAAACATTCACAATATGTTACGTGTTATTTGTATGTAACGGTACGCTGTGAGGTGGAAATATCGAGTGCTACTGTTACATACAACTGATCTTTACACCATTCAGAGAAGTATCTCATAAAATACTGTCATCCATAATAAACATTCACAATATGTTACGTGTTATTTGTATGTAACGGTACGCTGTGAGGTGGAAATATCGAGTGCTACTGTTACATACAACTGATCTTCACACCATTCAGAGAAGTATCTTATCAAATACTGTCATCCATAATAAACATTCACAATATGTTACGTGTTATTTGTATGTAACGGTACGCTGTGAGGTGGAAATATCGAGTGCTACTGTTACATACAACTGATCTTTACACCATTCAGAGAAGTATCTTATAAAATACTGTCATCCATAATAAACATTCACAACATGTTACGTGTTATTTGTATGTAACGGTACGCTGTGAGGTGGAAATATCGAGTGTTACTGTTACATACAACTGATCTTCACACCATTCAGAGAAGTATCTTATAAAATACTGTCATCCATAATAAACACTCACAACATGTTACGTGTTATTTGTATGTAACGGTACGCTGTGAGGTGGAAATATCGAGTGTCACTGTTACATGCAACTGATCTTTACACCATTCAGAGAAGTATCTTATAAAATACTGTCATCCATAATAAACATTCACAACATGTTACTTGTTATTTGTATGTAACGGTACGCTGTGAGATGGAAATATCGAGTGTTACTGTTACATACAACTGATCTTTACACCATTCAGAGAAGTATCTTATAAAATACTGTCATCCATAATAAACACTCACAACATGTTACGTGTTATTTGTATGTAACGGTACGCTGTGAGATGGAAATATCGAGTGTTACTGTTACATACAACTGATCTTTTCACCTTGGTTATTATGATATTAGAGTCAAATATTGTCTTATCTTGCACTGTTGAAGTATCACGATCATTTATATCTGTGAAATCACCCTGGCGGTGATATTCTGCTCCAAAAGAGAATGGAGACACATTAAGATATATTTCATCAGATGTTTGCTCATTTCAAATATACGTACTGGAAGTGAATGAAGGAATAAAACATTTTTCTCGCGTTGTCTGGAAGTGTATCCACAAAGCCGTGAGACTTGTATCCTGAACGTGTATAAATAGTACAAGACATAGATCCATACTGCTTTATGAATGTATGATATATATTATAATAAATACTTTTTTTCTGAAGATTTTTGGTTCAAATGTGTATAGTGTGGTGTCGACTTGATTTTTGTATTGTTATTTATATTGGGTGACAATGGCACGCTGTACTGATGACTACGATCTATTGACGTCGTTGAATGATATATGAGATGATGGGATGATGAGTTGAAAAGTTATTTCATTAGGTGATTTTGGATGATGGGAAGGAGTCAGTCGTGGCCTGTTGTCAAGGAACCATCCCAGTATTTACCTGACTTACCAGTATTTACCTTTATTTTACGACAAAGGGAAACCACAAAGCACCCCTGTCAGGATGGTCGACCATGACAGGAATAGAATCCCGGCCTCCTGAATGACGGTTCAGTGTAATAACCACTCGGCCACACGTCTCAGTTCAGACCTGAAGGGCTGTGAGTTTGATTCCCTCTTCAACAGTTTCTCTTTTCGCTCTCTTCGCTCTCTTCGCTCTCTTCGCTCTCTTCGCTCTCTTCGCTCTCTTCGCTCTCTTCGCTCTCTTCGCTCTCTTCGCTCTCTCGTGTTCCTCGAAATCGAATAGTCATGTTAGGGGTCATGGAACCGAACATGTCACCAGCAGTAATCTATGGATTATTCAAATTAATACATGAAAAAGATCGAACGTCGTTGATTGGACAGTTTTTGTCTTGTAGAGTTTAGTCTTACGAATTTTCCATTCCGTGAAGTATAATCATCAATAACATACTTATGAAGTATAGGAAGACGCACAGTCGCTCTCTCTCTCTCTCTCTCTCTCTCTCTCTCTCTCTCTCTCTCTTTCTATCTCTCTCTCTCTCTTTCTCTCTCTCTCTCTCTGTCGATATAGGTATAATCATATGAAATGTAATTCAAAGCTATAGGTTTCATTTATAGGTCTTATAGGTTTTTGGAGATAACTTTTGAACGGTATGAGATATCGAAATTATGATAAGACACATTTTTTAGCTGTATACGCTTGACAGTTATGCGACATGACTTGAATAGTTAAAATTTATATCATCTTGGAGCTATTATAATTATCTGTGTTTCTCGCTTATTAGAATCAGGATATCTCACATCGTTCAAAAGTTATCACAAAAAAAAAACGATACCTCGCCAAATCTACTCCGATGGACTCTTTTTTGTAGGTGGTTAGAAACAAAAATGGAAGGTATCTGTTATATATGATGTGTCTGTTAATTCAGTATCTTGCAGGGTTCAAGTCTTTATGATCATTTATATCTATGAAATTCAACTGGCGAAAACTTTTTTCCCTATCGAGACTGCCCAAGTCCTGATAAATCATCCATACCAGTAATATCCCGGTAAATCTTTGCCCCCTCGCTGGCTGTATTCAGGATACCCATCATGTAGACGGAGATCCATGACTCCACCGAGGCTCGAACCGAGCTTAGGAGCTGATCGAGTCTTCTTATCGCCTTCCCCAGCTGCCAAAGTATACAAAGTTTGAGTGTTCAAGTTTTCAATACCCTATATTCAACTTTAGATGCGGTTTAAATTATCGCATGGTAATAATATACGTGGTGATTGCGTATTGGTGGAGAGATATCGGTATTAAATATATTGATTTCTGAGCATGGAGATTCAGCTTGCCGAATGAAAATTGCATAATCGTATATATATATATATATATATATATATATATATATATATATATATATATATATATATATATATATATATATATATATGTATATATATATATATATATATATATATATATATATATATATATATATATATATATATATGTATATATATATGTATATATATATATATATATATATATATATATATATATATATATATATATATATATATATATATATATATATATATGTATATATATGTATATATATATATATATATATATATATATATATATATATATATATATATATATATATATATTTATATATATATGTATATATATACATATATATATATATATATACATATATATATATATATATATAAATATATATACATATATATATATATATATATATATATATATATATATATATATATATATATATATATATATATATATATATATATACATATACATATATATATATATATATATATATATATATATATATATATATATATATATATATATATATATAACTATATATATATATATATATATATATATATATATATATATATATATATATATATATATATATAATTATATGTGTGTGTGTCGTTAGAATGTTCCAATGTTTCAAGTATCGACTTGAATATGGGCCTAATTGTTATCCAAATTGTATTTATTTAAATTCTTTTCTCATTTATCTGTTTATTATTATTCCATTATGTATTGTACTACTATTGGAGAGAATAAAATTTTGTTCTGATAAAAATTTTAAAAAAATTGTAAATACGCACGATCATTCTCGAGAGGATGGTTCACATTCGATCTGCAACAAATATATATTTTCTCAAATTTGATTTTTGTAGAACTGAAATGTTGAAATAGAATAGTTAAGACAAATTTATACTCGACAACATTATAACTTTTAATTAATAACATTATAACTCGACAACAAGGAGTGGTTGTTCGCCAATCAAGACTCAGGGTGGCAAGTTAGGATCGTTCTGACGGGGCATCTCAGCGGCTTGATCACAACCACAGAGCCGAGTAATATTAGACGAGCTTTAGCGAGGATTCAATTTGACATACTGAAAAAAATTGGTGTTCGTTTTTATGTTTTTTTTTTTATGTTTTTTTGTCGGTTCTCCACAGGTCAAGCGGCCACAGCTATCAACTTCAAACTTTTTTCATTATGGTTCCTCATCTAGCTTAGATCTGTATAGTTTTGTGGCATTATCGGATGGTAACTTTTATTTTTATGAATTTTAGAAATTTCAAAAATACACATTAGAATAACACAGCAGGAAAAAAAAATTATTTTCAAAAAAATTGAAATTTTGTGTGAAGTTGAATAACATCTTCATACACATTTATGGAAATTCTCAGCTTGATCGGGTGTCATTTTGAAGAAAAAACATGAAATGTGTTAGATTGGTACCACTCGAAGCAGTTTTTACCCATTTATAACTTAATGTCACCCAATTGACGAATTTAGGCAAAAGTTTGGCAATGAAGTCGACATAATATTACTTTCCGCTCGTATAACAACGCGTATATAGCATTTTCCTGGTTTATAATGTTATTCATTCGATGAAAAGGGAATATCATGATGATAAGCGGAAGAATAATAAAATATTCTTCAATTTGTTTTTGGAAAGACTGATCTCTGAACTTCTTATCATCTCTATATCTTCTATTTATCCGACTGAGATGCGTGGCCGAGTGGTTGATATACTGAACCATCATTCAGGAGACCGGGGTTTGATTCCCGCTATTTTCGACCATCCTGACAGGGGTTTTAGTGGTTATTCCCTCTGTCGTTCAGGTTGATACTGGGATGGTTCCTCATAACAGGCCACGACCGACTCCTTCCCACCATCCAAAAACACCTAATGAAATAATATTTTATCTCATCAAAAGATTTTTCCTCCGTGAAATTATTTCACGAGTTAAAATGATTGTATGCCTGAAAATGTCGTATCTTTCAGATATGTTTTGAAATGAATGAAATTATTATTTCATTCTCAAATCACATAGAAACTTGATACAAAGTCAT
This sequence comes from Brachyptera risi, assembly GCA_964007535.1. Classification (NCBI taxonomy): domain Eukaryota; kingdom Metazoa; phylum Arthropoda; class Insecta; order Plecoptera; family Taeniopterygidae; genus Brachyptera; species Brachyptera risi. The sequence goes on along the minus strand of OZ023331.1, from coordinate 48,119,733 downwards.
TGTTCGTTTCCCAATTGATAATTCTTCAAAAATAAATGGAAGATAGGATCGTTCGGACCTCAAGGGCGATCTGAATATAATCTGCAAATTATGAAAAATTAGTTTAATATGAAAAATCAATACGAATATGTATATTGAATATTCAATAATATATAATAATATTATAATATAATGATATAATCATTAGTGAATATGAAAAATGTAGTATGAAATATAATATGAATATGAAAAATATGAGCCATTTCTCTCAAATTTTCAGGTTCATATGAAAAAAGATCCTATGTAACTGCATGTACATTCCATAGTTTATCAGAAACAGGTATCAAAAAAGTGCACATTCAACATTAATTGTCAGTATGTCTTCCAGTGTCCCCTTCACGAAACAAGTCTGGAATGCAATTCCCAGATACCAACCGCGTCCTGTGAACTGTGAGAAACTACCAAGCCACTAAATATCTCAAACGAACGACTCTAGTCTCCACTGAATCACCGCCCTCTTCCATTTCTTTCTTCTTCTCTTCTTCAATAATACATTTATACCGCAATGAAATATGGAAATACACACCGCGTGAAATGCCACGAGAGAGGAAATATCTCGAACATATTCTTCGACGCGGTTTTATTTCGTAGATATTGACTTTTCAGACGGAATTGAATTTACTGAAATTGGATTTAAGATACATAAATCATGACTCACTGATTGTTGAAAGTGAGTGTAGCTGCGGGATACTAAACAACAGGAATTTCAGGGATGTTTAGAGTCCTTTTGAGCGAAAAACCCGGGAATTATTGCTCACTTAACAAATTCACTCCCAAACAAAACACTCCCAATTCTCACAACACGATTGTTCATGATATCGATTATACTTTTTTCTCATTGCATACAGATATAATATATATATAATATATATATATATATATATATATATATATATATATATATATATATATATATATATATATATATATATATACATATTTATATATATATATATATATATATATATATGATTTCAATAGCTTCCTGGTTGACCACCAGTAGGTTATTATAATTAATGATTTTTTAAAACTGTTTAAAAATTGCGACCTCCCCCGGGACCGGGGGAGGTCGCAATTTTTATAAACAGTTTTAAATAATCATATATATATATATATATATATATATATATATATATATATATATATATATATATATATATATATATATATATATATATATATATATATATATATATATATTATATATATATATATATATATATATATATATATATATATATATATATATATAAAAGGACCTTAAAACTTGGGTTCCAGTTAAGACCTGAATTATTCCGGACAGGAATTCCTCCAGCCGTATAATCGCGGGGGTGAATTTTTCTTAACATTCTCATCTCAAACTTAAGGCTTAAAGTGGCTGTTTATAAACCAGCAGTTAATTCAGAATAATACCTTTCCTCTGCGTTTTTTCCTTGTATCATCTTTTCTATATCACCAGAAACGATCCAATCATACAAGAGTCAAACCTAAACATTACGTAACAATCAATTTGTCCAGGTTATCAACGCGCCACTGTGATAATCAAATGTAAAGTCATACACGTGTTAATATGTTGAATTCAATATGCATGTTAATCTGTTATGTACCTTCATACTGACTCTTGGCTTTGTTTGCTGTGAAAAACAAGATCATAAAATATACCTGATTGAGTCAAGTACCTTATTAAGAAGTACTAGGAAAACGCGGGATGCGCGTTGTTAGACGAGCTTAGGGGTATAGAAATCTAGAATGAAAAATAATTTGTCAACCCAATCTACATCTACAGACCTTGGATCACTCCAAACGTTCAAAAACCTTACGAGAATCAGTTATGTCACGGCCTTCCTCTTCATTCATTTCAATCGTTTTGAATTAATTGCTGACACTTGTTGCTATAGATTTAATTGGTTCCCGTAATAGCCTAAATTGATGGGAAAATGCTTTATAAATGCGTTTTCTTCGTTATTTCTCATCCGATTGATGCAAAAAATCCAAAAAATCTCTCAAAATGTGCTTAATAGTTTCCTTTATATTCGGCGAAAATTTGAGAGGTCTTGAAAAATTTTGATTTTTCAAGTATTTTCCTCCGGGTTATTCTAATGGGGATTTTTGAAATTTCTAAAATTCATAAAAAAAAAGTTACCACCCGATAATGCCACAAAACTATACAGATCTAAGTTAGATGAGGAACCATGACGAAAAAAAGTTTGAAGTTGATAGCTGTAGCCGTTTGACCTGTGGAGAACCGACAAAAAAACATAAAAAAAAAAAAAAAAAAAAAAAAACATAAAAACGAACACCAATTTTTTTCAGTATGTCAAATTGAATCCTCGCTAAAGCTCGTCTAACAAAATAACTCGTTTCGAAAGATACTCGTGTCCGTCCGAAGAACTTGGCTCCGTGTCCGAACCCCAAGCTGAAAAGGAAGCGTGCGATATATTAATTCGAGCGATTATGCAAGCTGAGTGGGATATATATGCAGTCTTGCCAACATGAGAAACCTGACTGATTCGAAAGTCAAGTTCAAAGAGTCGGGGTCAAAGTTCGGCACACGGTCCAGACAAACTGGAGTTACCGAGACGAGTGGTCGAGTGGTTAATACACTGAACCGTCATTCAGGCGACCGGGGTTCGATTCCCGCCATGGTCGACCATCCTGACAGGAGTGCATCGCATGGTTTCCCTCTGTCGTTCAGGTTGATACTGGGATGGTTCATTATCAACAGGCCACGACCGACTCCTTCCCACATCTAAAACACATAATAAAATAACCTCTCATCTCATCATCCCATCATCTCATTCATCATCCATTGACGCCAATAGATCGTAGCCATCAGTACAGTGCGTCGTTAAAACCCAACATAAATTAAAAAAAACTGGAATTGAAATGATGTTGGTGATTATTGTTTGCTTAACGACCCCACCAACAGCTAGGTTATACGGGGGTACGAATAAGCAGGTGATAATGAAACTATGGACAAAATGATGATAAGTGAGAAGACGTTTACGAAATCCCATGCCTTATGCGGGGCTCGAACCCACGCCCAACGGTGACTTCAGTTTCTTAAGCGGTGCCTCAGCTGACCGAGCTACCGCAATTATGTGTTTCTCGCATTTATTTATATTGGGTTTAACGACGCACTATACTGATGGCTACGATCTATTGGCGTCGGTGAATGATATATGAGGTGATGATGACATGAAAAGTTATTTCATTAGGTGTTTTGGATGGTGGGAAGGAGTCGGTCGTGGCCTGTTGTAAGGAGCCATCCCAGTATTGACCTGAACGACAGAGGAAAACCACGAAATCCCCTGTTAGGATGGTCGACCATGGCGGGAATCGAACCCCGGCCGCCTGAATGAAGTTCAATGTGCTAGCAACTCGACCACTCGTATTTGTTTTTCAATTTCATATCTCTACAAACTTGCATACATCCGTTAAGAATACAATGCACCAAGTTGGTATTGAAGTGGGTGGCAAAATTTAGTATCGTTCGTGGCCTTGTGATCAGGGAGGTGAGGGGAATATCGAGCCTAGGTGCCTCCTAACCGGTTTTATCTGTGGTTTCCTTGTTCAGGATTGATGCCGGGATTGTTCCTGCTATATAGGTCACGACTGCTTCCTTCCCGCTGCTGATAAGGAACCTCCATCTCACCCAATCGTTCATTTGACGCTGATATTCCAGCTATCTTCACAATGTGTCGTTGATCCCAATAAAAGTTAATAAAATAGATATTTTTTTTTATAGTTTTGTTTGTGCGTGTGGTTGGTACACAGGCCGACAAAGTACCCGTGATCAACTTGAAACTCATGAGCATCGTCTTGTTATCAGTACAGACGTACCAAGCCCATGAATCTGACTGATTTCAATGTCAAGTTCAAGAAAGGGTCAAAGTTCAGTTTTCGATCCAGACGAAGTGGAATTGAAAAATATACCAACTTTATATAAATTTGACATTCTATAAATTCTACATTTTTCCCTCTTTGTTATTGTAAATTGAATAAAGATATGGATTTATGAATACATATATATTCATGAATATTTTTTTTTATTTGTAGCTCTCCTTTGTGTACTACTAGGCAAACGCGTCATATTGTGTTGCCGCGTTGATGGATGAGCTGGAACAATATATCAACATATCTTTGGATCGGTTATATATATATATATATATATATATATATATATATATATATATATATATATATATATATATATATATATATATATATATATATATATATATATATATATATCCACCTTGAAATCTTAACAATTAAGTCACTGCCCTCCCATTTCCTGATTGATTTTTAATATGATAAGGAAGAAGGCTTCGTTTTGATCGTTTACAGTTGAATGGTGACACCTGCGGCTTGGATTTAATTGGTTTCTTAATAGCTTTGAGTGATTTAGAAAAATTAGATTAGATATTTTTTTACATCGAGACGGTCGACTGCAAGTTTGGAATGAGATGTATAGTTATAATATTGAAATTCACTGAAAATTTGAATTCTCTCTGAGAAAATATTTTTGACTAATTTTTACCTCTGGGTTATTCTTATGGGATTTTTGAGAATTTGAAACTCCAAGTGGTTCAACCGATTGCACCTCAAAACTATGCAGTATCGAACTGGAAAAGGACACTTGTGTATGCCAAGTTTCAAACGATTTTGAATTTTCGTTTGACTTGTAGAGCGCGAACAAAAAAACAAAAAAACAAAAAACTTTTTTTCGGGTATGGTGAAATTGAGTCTTCGCTTCGCTCATCCAATAAGATACGGCCTGAGCCTTCTCTGCGTTGCGTACTACCCTGTGCGCAGTACCCTATGCGCAGTACCCTGTGCGCACCTATGCGCAGTACCCTATGCGCACTACCCTATGCGCACTACCCTATGCGCACTACCCTATGCGCAGTACCCTATGCGCACCTATGCGCACTACCCTATGCGCACTACCCTATGCGTAGTACCCTATGCGCACCTATGCGCACTACCCTATGCGCACGCCTACGAGCCCACATTAGGCATCAACATGAGTTTTGTATCCATCCAGCTATAACCCAAGATAACACATGACTGCTTGCCATCAACATGTTTATTGTAGTCATGCTGCAGCATACCAATGCATGCTAATCTGTCACGCCACTGAGCCGGCGTGGGGGTGGCAGGGGGCGGCAGGGGGCGGCACGGGGGTGGAAACAGTGTTGTCGCTGGCAGTTATCTGATGTGTCAAGTGGTGCGTGGGTGAAGAGCCACGCTTCGAAAATATTACTATTGACACAAAGCGGATAAACCAATTATCTGACTTGTTTTTTAACACGTGGTCGAGTGGCAACACACTGAACCGTCATTGGGGAGACTGGGGTTCGATTGCCGCCATGGTCGACCATCCTGACAGTTTTTTTTTTTGTGGTTTCCCTCTGTCGTTCAGGTTGATACTGGGATGGTTCCTTATAACAACAGGCCACGACCGACTCCTTCCCACCATCCAAAACACCTGATAAAATAATCTCTCATCTCATCATCCAATCATCTCATTCATCATCCACCGACGCCAATAGATCTCCGTCATCAGTATAGTGCGTCGTTAAAACCCAGTATAAAAAAATAGTACCAGGGAAACGCGGGATATGAGATGTGAGATGAGGTTGGAAGTATAGGCCTATGGAAATCCAGAATGAAATATAATTTTTCGGATCAAAATACATCTACAGACCTTGAAAAACTCAAACGTTTAATTAATTGGTGGCTGCACTTGTTGCTCTTTCTTGATAGCTTTGATTGATGTGATACAAATGTATTTGCTATTTCTCATGCGATTGCTGTGACTATAACTGTAAATGTGTGTGATATTCTTATTCATTTTCAGTGAAAATTTCAGAGTTTTTGAAAAAATTTGGTGTTCCGAGTATTTTCTCTCCGAGTTATTCTTACGGGGATTTTACAAACTTTTCGATTTTTCCGTAAAAAACATTCTACCGATTCTTTTTAAGCGATCACAATCTATTCTAGTATGACACCAAGATGCAGAAAAGGTTTGAAGTCGGTTGAACTTTTTCCTGACCTGTAAGCGGGGCACAAAATAATAAAAAAAACATATAAACGAAGCGCATTTTTGTCGATATATGATATGGAAATTTCCGCTACGCTCATATAAAATTCGAAATATCTTGCCCAAGGTGCTTATATCACAACAGTTTGTAAATGTATACGCTACCGGATAGTTCCTACAATATGGTCCACGGCCGCTTCCTTCCCACTATCCTCTCCATTACCCAAGAAACCTTCATCCCATCATCTCATCAATCATTCATTCGACGCCATTAGATCTTAGCTCTCATTACCGTGCGTCAATTAGCTCCCTTTGAATAACTATTACAAGAGTGTTACATAGTGAGTACATGCATAGTGTGCATACATAGTGAAGAGCTTACATAGTGTAGCACACACACACATTTATATATATACTGGGAAAACGCGTTATGTGTTGCCGCGTTGATGGATGAGCTGAACATATCGACTTATCTTTGCATTGGTTAAATACTCGAATATATTCATCTTGAGATCCAAACAATTAATCAAGTCACTGCCTTCCTATTTCCTAATTCATTTATATGATATTAAAAAAAACAATGTTTTGATCATTTCCATTCAATTGGTGACACCTGTTGCTTAGATTTGATTGGTATCTTTAACTGCGAGAGATTTAAAAATTACATCATGCATTTATTTACATCGAAACGGTTGATCCGATTTGGGTAAAAGATCAGAATAATGTGTATCATTATTGTATTGAAATTCTCTGAGAATTTGAATTCTCTCGGAGAAAATATGTTTCACGAATTTTTCCCTCTGGGTTATTCTTATGAGATTTTTGAAAACTTTGAAATGAGTTCTCCCAGAAGTGGTTCAACCGATTGTGCCTCAAAACTATACAGCATCAAGTCAGATAAGGGTTCATGTGTGTGCCAAGTTTCAACTGAATTTTCATTTCCGTTTGACTTGAAGAACACAATAAAAAATGTCCTTTTTTCGAGTAGTATTGTGAAATTGAGTCTTCGCTTCGCTCATCTGAATAGGTTTAAAGACGCTCTGTACTGATGATTAAGATCTATTGGCGTCGGCGAATGATATGTGAGATGAAAGGTCATTTCATCAAGTGTTTTTTGATAGTGGGAAGGAGTCGGTCGTGGCCTGTTGTTAAGGAGCCACCCCAGTAGCAACTTGAACGACAGAGGGAAACCACGAAAAATCCCTGTCAAGATGATCGACCATGGCAGGAATCCCCGTTCTCCCGAACGTCGGTTCAAAGTATTAACCACTCGGCCACACGTCTCAGTATACCATTTATATAAATCAATCTATAAAGGTGGACACTGAAATCAAATTAGTCTGTGAAAATAGTCTCTAAACTGAATCAATTTAGTTGATGTGTATTTACCCTTTCCGATATATGTTCTTATCACGGCCATCAGGATTTCCCTCACATATCCACTCGGCCGTGACTGTGATCGCAACATTGGAATGGAATTGGCAATTTGTTTCCGCTTGGCTCGCGTACTTCCAAGTTTATCAAGTACTCGCTCAGGATTGGTTGACTAATCAATAGAACGGGAGGGAAAAGCGATTGATTCGAACGATTTGTTAGAACGTGTCCGAAACATGCTATGGTGTGGTCAAGGCATTAGGTGAGTTATGATGTGAGCGAGTTGAGTTCTTGTTTATCTGGTTTCACGGACTTTTAGTTGGGTGTCAGTTAGTTGACTGTTAGTTAAAGTGGGGAAATAACTTACGATAAACTAAAATAACTTGAATAAACAAGGACCTAATTGAATGTTTCTTTAATTTTCCTCGTTTTAGGCCCGGTTTTACCAATCTATAGTCATATAAACATTCTATAACATTATAGTTGTAATTATAGTGAGATCTCACTCGTGATGCCCCGTCCGAACGATCCTACTTTTTCCAAGTGTTACCTGTCGATAATCGAAGTCCAACAGGTAGGATTGCGGACTGACGAGCTGTTACCAGCCAATGATATCTCATTTCATCGCATTCTTGTTTCTAATTAAACAACCAATCGGACCAACTCACAAAAACGTGGACATCGTAAATCACGGAATGATTCGAAATTCAATTTAATTCTCTTCAAAATATAAAGCATTTCGAACATCACGAATCATGTGATTATTATTTCGTTTCATTTGCGTAATTAAACTGAAAAACAAGAGCTCGCGGTTGTCAATGGTAACGAGTCATTTATAGAATGATTTATGAAAGGTTTAATTTGACAGAATTCAGTGAATTAATTGTTTCGATGGCTTATAATTCCGTGTACCCTTACACGTCGTAAACCATTTCACTTTGTGGGATACAAATCTATACAACGATGTATACACTTGCTATCACGTAAAGGATCTCTCTAGAAATGAAAACTTGATTTGAATGAAATCTAAGCATATTTCACAGATTTCGTTTAATTATCTTGAGGTTTATTATTTGTTGAATGAGTTTTTTTTATTATTGTATTGTATTTATTCATGGTTTGTCAATATAAAAAAAATATGTATGAACCAAATATGAATGAACCGGCTCAAAGTTACGACAATTTCTAGAGATCATACCATATTTGATCGATTATTTCTTTTTTTCTGATTTCAACGAATAATAGATTGATGATAATAACGGATTTGAACACAAATTGAAGTAAAGAAATTGAAAATAATAGATAAAATATGGTATTATCTCTAGAAATTGTCATAACTTTGAGCAGGATCAAAGTTATGACCTTTTGTGAATCTGGGAAGAAGAATGGAAACGAATAAGAAAATCACATTATCCTATTTGAGATGATATTAAAAGATGAATCAGTGAAATTATTACAGTTGTTGTAAATTATAAGAGATACAAAAACAAGTAAAATGAATACAACAAAGATTCAATCAGACAGAAGTGGGAAAGGTATTCTTTGGGATGGTATAAGATCACCCTTCTAGTGTTCCATGCAAACGATCCTACCTCTCATACATAGCCTCAATTAGGGAGCAATGATTTTTTTCATCTAGTTTTGATCTTGTTGGAGAAGAATTGATAATTTTCTGAGAGGATAGCGTCTCATTAGAAGTGACCAGCATTAAAGTCTAATAGCCGTTTGGTCAGCAGAGTCAAAAAGTAACTTTGAAATTAATTCTACATTGGGGAACTTTGAGTAAAGCTTTATTGAACATGTGTATTCTTGAATTGAAATTGCATCAGAAACACTGTCATATTTTTTTGACCGAAGTTACAGCGCTTGAATGAAATATTAAGTTGCTATTTTGACTTCATTTTAGTGAAAAATCAACTATTTTTCCTCTCAAAATGAGTGTGATCCATAAATGAGAACGGGTACCTATATTTATTTTTGCATAATTCTATTCGTAACATCTTCATCTACAATAAAACAAGTTTTTTGATTGAATGTCATTCCTTTTAGTATATTTTAATGATCTGTTGAATAATAAAAACGCATACAATTTGAAGGTTGTGTGTTGAATGATAGGGAAACATTCAGTATTTGAATCAATATATCTCAAAATTTATCCCGGTTAGCCTATCATCTGTTTGGATATTATTATCGAGCACATCAAAACGAATCGACTGACAAAAAATCATATTTTTTTCATGACCTTGAGGTAATGGAGGTTAGACCTTAATTCTGATAGTGAGTTTCCCTCAGAACGTATTGTAGTGAAACTGCTTCACACCATTCAGAGAAGTATCTTATAAAATACTGTCATCCATAATAAACATTCACAATATGTTACGTGTTATTTGTATGTAACGGTACGCTGTGAGGTGGAAATATCGAGTGTTACTGTTCTTTACAACTGATCTTTACACCATTCAGAGAAGTATCTTATAAAATACTGTCATCCATAATAAACATTCACAACATGTTACATGTTATTTGTATGTAACGGTACGCTGTGAGGTGGAAATATCGAGTGTTACTGTTACATACAACTGATCTGCACACCATTCAGAGAAGTATCTTATAATATACTGTCATCCATAATAAACATTCACAACATGTTACGTGTTATTTGTATGTAACGGTACGCTGTGAGGTGGAAATATCGAGTGTTACTGTTACATACAACTGATCTTCACACCATTCAGAGAAGTATCTTATAAAATACTGTCATCCATAATAAACATTCACAACATGTTACGTGTTATTTGTATGTAACGGTACGCTGTGAGGTGGAAATATCGAGTGTTACTGTTACATACAACTGATCTTCACACCATTCAGAGAAGTATCTTACAAAATACTGTCATCCATAATAAACATTCACAATATGTTACGTGTTATTTGTATGTAACGGTACGCTGTGAGGTGGAAATATCGAGTGTTACTGTTACATACAACTGATCTTCACACCATTCAGAGAAGTATCTTATAAAATACTGTCATCCATAATAAACATTCACAACATGTTACGTGTTATTTGTATGTAACGGTACGCTGTGAGGTGGAAATATCGAGTGTTACTGTTCTTTACAACTGATCTTTACACCATTCAGAGAAGTATCTTATAAAATACTGTCATCCATAATAAACATTCACAACATGTTACATGTTATTTGTATGTAACGGTACGCTGTGAGGTGGAAATATCGAGTGTTACTGTTACATACAACTGATCTGCACACCATTCAGAGAAGTATCTTATAATATACTGTCATCCATAATAAACATTCACAACATGTTACGTGTTATTTGTATGTAACGGTACGCTGTGAGGTGGAAATATCGAGTGTTACTGTTACATACAACTGATCTTCACACCATTCAGAGAAGTATCTTATAAAATACTGTCATCCATAATAATCATTCACAACATGTTACGTGTTATTTGTATGTAACGGTACGCTGTGAGGTGGAAATATCGAGTGTTACTGTTACATACAACTGATCTTCACACCATTCAGAGAAGTATCTTATAAAATACTGTCATCCATAATAAACATTCACAATAT
>OZ023331.1:48101172-48103672 GCA_964007535.1 Brachyptera risi | reverse complement strand
GATCTACTTCTGGAATGCAATTCGTTCTGATAATAGTTCCGGTCAGGGGGGATTGAGTGAATTGATCGAATTTCATTCCATTTATTCAATCTCGAATGGAAGATATTGCAAAACATGTATACAAAGTGATATATAATATGGAAATTCATCAGATATAATACAGAACACGTGAGATAGATGAAATGGATACATCACATTGTCACGCAAGGTGAAAAAAAACTCCACAAAACATATGTCATAGTATATGAAACAGCACGAGATAAAAAAGTCAACATATGTGTAATAATTAAAATAAAGTCAGTCAGGTACAATTACACGTGTGGTTGCTGAGGCAATAAAATTCTCGTCGATCTTGTAATTTTTTTTTCTATATATATATATATATATATATATATATATATATATATATTGGGTTTAACGACGCACTGTAATGATTATTGAGATCTATTGGCGTCGGATGAATGATCAATGAGATGATGGGATGATGAGATAAAGGTTTTATGGGTAATGAGAAGGATAGTGGGAAGGAAACGGTCGTGGCCTATATTGTAGGAACCATCCCGGTATTAGCCTAGACTACTGAGGGAAACCACGAAAAACTCCTGTAAAGATGGACGGTGGCTAGGATCGAATCGGTTCCGATATGCCTCTTCACCTCCCGGATCACATGAAGCGAGTGCATTGACCACTTAGCTACATGTGCCGGTCGATGTTGTGAATACATCTCTCTATAAGGAAGACTTCAAGTGTTGATTTGTTCAAAATGGAACTGTTCGTAGATTTGATGAAGGAAGTTGGACGATTGCATAGAAATATAGGTTGGAAATATACGTCTTGCTCGTACTGTGCCGTTCTGTGAGCATCAGGAAGCAGACTTTGTTCATTTCTAGTGTTAAGAGGCTACTTCACATCTCACAAGCCATGAGTAAAACCTGCAAGGAACGGTCAAAATAGGACAAAAAGTGTCAATACAGACCTTTAGCTCCCAACACGTGGTGGGTCAACGGTAGGACCAATCAGTCTAATTCTTCTTGCAATGAAACAACAATGAGTATATCTGTGCCTCTACGTTCACTAAAAGTTATAACTCCATATTATATCACTCTGAAAAAATCGTGAAAACAATTGAAAACAGATAGAAACATGTTGATTGTCGACAATTATTTTGAAAGTGTTGAAAACATACCACGAACTAAAGCTCTTCGTACGAGCACGTATTGAATACTGGTGATCATCTAACTGAGAACTGTAAGTTGATACGATGATTGGTTTTCCGTTGCCAACTTGACGTCTGCAATCAAGCCGGCAGGCAACATGTAAAGAGGCCTCTTAACCTCCATGCTGTAATATTCGTGTCTATAGTTGCTATATTTGCTTTCATAACTGCATGCCTAATAGGTATTGTCATTAACTGTTTTTTATCGTTTTTTGCAGGATAATCGGCTGAACGACAATCACCGAGTTGCAATAACGAATCCAACCGTAGACAATCATCCAAACCCGCCAATAAGTCCGCACGACAGTTATACCAACCCGCCAATAAGTCCTCACGAGAGAAGAAAAACACAAGAATAATGATAATCAATCACAGTCCTGGTAAAACATGCAATCATCGTAACCTTGAACTTTCTGGAATCGAATAATTGCATTTCAATTGTTGTTTTGCGCAGTGAATTTCAAATAGAATTAATCGAATACTAATCATTACACACTTCCTGTATTATTAAAGTTCTGCAAACAATAGTTTGATGGTGAATTTCAAATTTCATGTGTATCGATAGAAAAAACATAATAGGCCTACATTCGTGTGAACTGGAATTTTAAAATTGAAAAATCAATTTCTATTACATTACGAATATCAAACGAATAGTGGATTATCATTTTATTCAAAATGTGAACATTAAAATAATATTCAACAGTTTATTCAAGATATAAATACTCTCAACAATAAATCAATCCGATAGAATGAACAGAATCACATTTATCCATCTACAAATGTGAATCATTCATAAAAATATGGAAAATAACAGAATGAATACATTTTTGTCATCATTAATATCGCAGGCTATTTCACAAAAACACCAGTGAAATAGCCTCAGAAAAAAAAAAAATAACAAAACCCTCACAGAAAAAAAAAACCCAACAACTTTATGGAGGGAAACATAACCTACCCATTTCTATTCACCACTCTACCACCCAGTACAACCACCCCTATCGACGACACCTTCTGGTTCCCCGGACAAGACTCCCCGTACAGCGCCGCCGAGGCCGTCATCATCGGCCTAGTCCTACTCTGCGTCATCGTCGGCACCGTCATCGGCAACATCCTAGTATGTATAGCCGTGTGTATCGTGCGCAAACTCCGCCGACCTTGCAACTACCTTCTAGTTTCCCTCGCCGTCTCCGACCTGTGCGTGGCGCTGCTAGTCATGCCAATGGCTCTACTGTACGAGATCCTAGGCCGATGGAGTTTTGGACCAATCATGTGCGATCTATGGGT
>OZ023331.1:48086012-48095972 GCA_964007535.1 Brachyptera risi | reverse complement strand
CGGCCACGCGTCTTGGTCATTGATTTTCACCTCATAGCCCACCTTCAGATAAAAATAACACGTGGCATAATGTAAACGTTCATTATGGATCGACATTAATTCAGAAGTTACTTTTCCGAATGATGTGAAGCAGTTTCACCGGCCACTTCGATCGTTTATATGCTACATTGACACTAAAAATATCACGCTGTGAGTAAAGATTCCCCTTGAATACGTTTTCACATTTCATCACATTTTTACCTTGAAAATAATCTTTCTGTTATTAGTTATTGATGAGCGTAGCGAAGTCTCCATCCCACTCTTATAGGGCTTTGTCTGTGTGTTTTTTTTTTTGTTTGTTTTTTTTTTTGTTTGTAAGCACTCCACAGGTCGCAAGGGTTGACTGATCAACATGAAACTTTTTTTGTACACGCAAACTCATCCAACTTAGAACTGTATAGTTTTTGGGATGAATCGGTCGGACCGATTTTGAGAATCATCATCTCAAAGTTTCTAAAAACCCCATAAGATTTGGCTGGGCAGAAAATGTTGAAAAATAAAATCTCTCCAAATGGAATGAAATTTTCTCTAAATGTGTATACATGGATTTTACACATTATTACGATCTTTTAAGCAATTCTGATCAGTCGTTTTGAAGAAAAAAAATAAAATGTCTGATAATATTCATAAAATATATCATAAAAATTGTGACAGAATTAAGTTGTCGAGATTCACTGCTTTCTAGATTCAAGAGTTGACCAACAATGAAGTATTTTTTATATGCGTCAAGGTGTGTAGAACACCAGAGTCAATGAAGTGGCAAGAGTAAAACTACTTTAACGACTTTAATAGCTTATTCAGATATCAAGGTGTGTAGAATACCAGAGTCGATAAAGTAGCAAGGGTAGAACTACTTTAAGGACTTTTATACCTTATTGAGATATCTCGCTCATCTTACAACGCATATTTCGCGTTTGACTAGTAATTAAATCACAAAGCTGACGGATGTGTTTCAAAGTGACGGTGTTTCTGACATTTGATCTCAGCGCGATACCAACCTCACGACTCAAACCTTTCATGTTTCGAACTCAAAGCTGAAATCGGACTCCTCTATTTTCTTGTAGCTTTCATCTTGCAGCCTCGATCCACATTAAAGGTTATGATAAAATATATTCTCGGGTGGTTTTTTGTTCTTCTAATTAATTATTTAAGTCGTCTGGGGAAATGAATATGAAATGAATTTTTGATCCATCTCTGCAAATGCTTCATCAGAATATCAGATTCTTCAGAATAGCGTGTATTTTCTCTGAGACATGTGGTCGAGTGGTTAATACACTGAACCGTCATTCAGGAGATCGGGGATTGATTCCCGTCATGGTCGACCATCCTGACAGGGGTTTTCAGTGGTTTCCCTCTGTCGTTCAGGTCAATACTGGGATGTTTCCTTGACAACAGGCCACGACCGACTCCTTCCTACTATCCAAAACACCTAATAAAATAAATAAAATATACAATAACATATTGTAACATGTTGTGAATGTTTATTATGGATGACAGCTAAGATACTTCTCTGAATGGTGTGAAGCAGTTTCACTATACAATATGATCAGACGAAAAGTCAGTACGATCGTTTATATTTAACGTTGAAACTGAAAATATACCACTGTGGGTGGGTCCATTTCAAGTGGTGGGAGAAGTATCACTCTATAACACTATATGATAGAATATTGTTATATTTGTTTTATTGACAAGAATCAAGTTGAACGTTCAATACACCATTTCAAGAATTCAATGCGCAGGCGCGTCACGCCTCCTATACCAGCCGAGATCACTGGTATTGCATTCTGGGAGTTTAAGTACTGTTCAAAAAGTCAGCCCGTTTATCCACCGGGTTAAAGGCATAGGACTTTCGAACTCTGGTAACATTAATGAATAATATTATTAATATTAATACATTTGGACTTCAAAATTGAAGAACTTATTTTCATTTATTAGGATTATTTCAAATATTATTTCAAATATTATCATTATTATCATTTTGAATATTACTATCATTATCATTATTGTTAATTATCAATGGATTCACCTAATATCATATGATGTCATAATAAAGCCACATTTATAAGTTAGTAAGCTGATAATTGTAAGTTGATGATTGTAAGCTGCTAACCATTCCAATTTCCTCGGAAGAGGGTTACAGGAATTACTAAATAAATAAAATAAATAAATAAATATCCCTCTCTATAGTTCAAACGATCGCCGCTAGATGGCTAATTCTTTTCTAAAATGGTCTATTGAAACTGAGTTATTGTTCTAATACTGTTGGTTCCACTATTTATGTTGACTCACATTGATAATTGTATGTGAAATTCAGATAGGAGCTTCATCGAAACATTGAACCATTATCGCTGAAATGATGTTGGAATTATGTAAAGTGAATACAGTCGATGTCAGCTCGTGGCTTGTTTAGTTTGAATTGTGCTGTAATTGAGTTCTACCTCGATGTGCCATTCGATTTCACAGCCTTGTTGGGGGTATTAGTGGAATCGTAGGATCGATCACATGGATATACGTGTGTATATGGTATATATGAGGTCGGTAAAACGTTCCAATAAATTACGATAGATAAAAAATAAAATAAATTAAATTAATTAATTAAATAATAAATTAAAAAATTAAATTAATTGAATTAATTAATTACGCGGTGCAAAATGACCTCGTTGTCGACGCACCTTACATTCAACATTCATTCATTCATTCATTCATTCATTCATTCATTCATTCATTCATTCATTACAACGCAACATATGCGTTGTAAGATGAATCACTAATCACTAATCACTAAAATATAATAGTTAATTATCATACGATTGTAATGTATGTATATCTTATATGACGTGACTGATATCTTTGTGATAAGATCGATAGTCAAAATAAAGAATTATTATTATTATTATTATTATCACTAATCACTAATCACTAATCACTAATCACTAATCAGAGTCGTTAAAGTAGTTGCATCTGTACTACTTTATCGACTTTGGTATAATTGAAAACTGTACACACCTTGACTCCTTCAGAAGGTTTGGTGTAGATCGAATCTAGAGAGCAGTGAATCACGGCAATGGCTCTGCTATTATTTCTATCCATTTGTTGAATAGAAACCATCTATCTAAATATTTTCTTCAGAACGGCTGGTTCACATTGCATACAAAATCGTGATAATAATCGTATTTCAGAGCAAATTCAATTTTTTTGAGAGAGATTTTATTTTTCAAAATCTTCCGCCCAATCAAATCTTATGGAGTTTTTGGAAACTTTGAGATGATATTTCTCAAAATCGGTCAAACCGATTCATTCCAGAAACTTTACAGTTTTAAGTTGAATAAGTTTGCGTGTACAAAAAAAAGTTTCATGTTGATCAGTTAATCCGTGCGACCTGTGGAGTGCTTACAAACAACAACAAAAAAACAAACAAAGCTCTATAAGAGTGAGACGGAGTCTTTACATACGCTCAACTAATAATATGTAACCTCCTGTGAATGTTTATAATGGATGAAAAATATTTCATAAGATAATTCTCTGAATGGTGTGAAGCAGTTTCACTACAATATGTTCAGAGGGAAATCCAGTGCGATCGTTTATATGTCGACACTGTGAGTATGACGCTGTGATTAGGTTTTCTCACAATTCATTCCATTATTTTTCACTTCAATGTTAAATAAACTGTTCATTTCTCACCATTATCCATTTATATCTAACATTGTATTACCTTCATGTAAAACCACAGACAAGCCTGTATCAGGCTGTGTGGACTTTTGTCAACTTGTATGTATTCAAATGGGGAATCAATAAGGAAAAAGTTCAAACTTTAATCATATAGAAATGACATCAAAAAAATCCATTAATTTCAATTTGAACCAAAATCAAGCCTTTGACGATGCCTTAGTGTATTCTAGATGAATAAAACTTTTGTAATTATTTTCGGTATAACTTAAAGTAAGTAAAACAAAATGTTCATAAACTTCAATTTGTGATTTTCAAAGTCACTGATGAACATACATGACTATTCGGGTCATTGAACCTTGAGAACATGATATTTTTTATTTGAACAATTTGATGAAACAAATACATATTTCTTAATTTATATCACGTCAGTTATTTTATCCTGAAGCCTATGGATAGCCCATTGTATTTGATAATAATAATGATACATTTTTTTTTCTGTATTTATTTATTTATTTGTCAATTCAAGATTATACAGAAAAGTTCACAATATTCCACAAATTCTGTAAACAGGCTCATCTGTGGTTTGCATTATAATTATAACACATGAAAAACATAACTGATACGAAATGATAATAATAATAATAATAATGATGATTCATTTCGTGTTTTTGGTCAAAAAACAAGATATGAGATGGTTAATATTTCACATAAAATATTATAAATTACAAATCACAAGGACGGCTTCACAATGTAGAATAATTAGACGAGCTTTAGCGAGGATTCAATTTGACATACTGAAAAAAATTGGTGTTCGTTTTTATGTTTTTTTTTGTTTGTTTTTTTATGTTTTTTTGTCGATTCTCCACAGGTCAAACGGCTACAACTATCAACTTCAAACTTTTTTTCGTCATGGTTCCTCATCTAACTTAGATCTGTATAGTTTTGTGGCATTATCGGGTGGTAACTTTTTTTTTATGAATTTTAGAAATTTCAAAAATCCCCGTTAGAATAACCCGGAGGAAAATACTTGAAAAATCAAAATTTTTCAAGACCTCTCAAATTTTCGCCGAATATGAAAGAAACTATTAAGCACATTTTGAGAGACTTTTCGCATCAATCGGATGAGAAATAACGAAGAAAACGCATTTATAAAGCATTTTCCCATCAATTTAGGCTATTACGGGAACCAATTAAATCTATAGCAACAAGTGTCACCAATTAATTCAAAACGATTGAAATGAATGAAGAGGAAGGCCGTGACATAACTGATTCTCGTGAGGTTTTTTAACGTTTGGAGTGATCCAAGGTGTGTAGATGTAGATTGGGTTGACAAATTATTTTTCATTCTAGATTTCTATACCCCTAAGCTCGTCTAACAACGCGCATCCCGCGTTTTCCTAGTTATGAATCACTGAGGACAGTACAAATGAGTTCCAGCATTATATATTGGAATGTAAATCAATTATTCCGAGATTAAACATTCCTAAATGAGGTGATGACTGTTTTTGATTAAATGCAATTTTGGTGCAATTATGAAAGATTTTCTTTTTTGTTGTTTTAATGGACTTGGTAATTTGTTATCAAATCTTATGGAATATTATGGAGATGTTATGTGAAATGTTAAAAAACTTGGATCGTCATTTCCGTGTAAACTCCTGGTCGTGACGGTTATTTGAACAGAAGGCATATTAGTATGTACAAACTCATTAGTATGTTTAGTTTGTGTGTTTTCAACTCTATAGCAATATTTACTTGACGCCATTTGTTGGTTATCTGTCAGTTTGATGAGAGCAATCGGAAATAAGTTCGATGCGGATAATCAGCTGTCTCAAGTGAATTACACTTCATTATTTGTACGAATTGAGAGGAAAATACTTGTATGTCATGTTGCGAACAGTCCTTGCCGTGTACACAGCATTAAACAATTGAAAAATATTAATGTCTGAAGGAAAACCATATATATATATATATATATATATATATATATATATATATATATATATATATATATATATATATATATATATATATATATATTTATATATATATATATATATATATATATATATATATATATATATATAAATATATATATATATATATATATATATATATATATATATATATATATATATATATATATATATATATATATTTATATATATATATATATATATATAAATATATATATATATATATATATATATATATATATACATATATATATATGTATATATATATATATATATATATATATATATATATATATATATATATATATATATATATATATATTTATATATATATATATATATATATATATATATATATAAATATATATATATATATTATATATATATATATATATATATATATATATATATATATATATATATATATATATATATATATATGTGTGAGTGTGTATATGATATAATAAACACATTTATATTCGGTTTCCTCTGGGAAGTTTTTTGGATCCTCTGAATTACCGTTAAAAGGATACAAATGGATTCAAACGTTCGCAATCGGATTATCTCTTTTATTCCTGTCCATGTTCTAATTATCCCTCTCTCCCTCTCTCTCCTCCTCTCTCTCTCTCTCCTCATCTCTTTCTCTCTCTCTCTCCCCTCTTCTCTCTATCTCTCTCTCTCTCCCTCTCTCTCTGTCATGCCGAATGTCACAGTTTTACAACACAAGGATAAACACAGACAAATGAGGGTTGATGGTAAAATTACCATACAGTAGTACCGACATACAAAACATGCGGCGATATTTCCTAATACAGTGTTTTTCCGCGTATGTAATATTAACACTTGTATGGAATATCACATGTCCTCTGTTGGCAATGTGGATGGTGGATTAACATACGCGTGACGTATTCACAACCAGCCAATTAAAAGCCAGCAAAAACAATTGTGAAATATTGGAATGGTTCGTATTCGTTACGCATTGCATAAAGAGCTTAGCATCGAATAGGATGAACTTTGAAATATTCAACTCTGTATGAAAAGAATCGGAAAGTATATAAATTAATTATTTGTGAAACATAAAGACTTCTTTACAAAAAATGCTCATTAGACACAGAATAATATATATAAAAATGAAAATAACATATTAATGGAGAGAGAAAAAAGACAATACAATAGTGTTTGATACAGAAACTAATAACCATATTGAACCGTAGTCTAGCAAATTCAATATTCTAGTTGATTACTCATTCAGAAAAAGAAGAGGAAAATATAAAAAAATATAAAGTATTGAAAAAAAAAAGTGAAAAAAATATGAATATAAAAATATAAAAATGAAAATATTTGAAAAAGTTATTTAAAAAAAATGCATCCGATATGAAAGGCCTACACACTTGATTCGTTGAAAACATATGAATGGTTTCTGAATATTGAAATCGAACTTTTCAAAGCTAGAAGAACATAAAGTCTCTGCCTTACGAAAGGTTGTCCATTAGACACAGAATGATATAAAAATGAAAATAACAGATTAATGGAGAGAGCAAAAAGACAATACAAAAGTGTTTGATACAAAAATTGATAATAATATTGAGCTATAGCCTAGAAAATACAATATTCCAATTGATTATTCATTCAGAAAAAGAAGAGGAAAAAATATGAAGTATTGAAAAAAAAGGAAAAATATTTGAAAAAGTTATTTAAAAAAAAAGCATCCGATATGAAAGGCCTACACACTTGATTCGTTGAAAACATATAAATGGTTTCTGAATATTGAAATCAAACTTTTCAAGGCTAGAAGAACAAAAATACTTTTGATAATCTTTTCGTCTATTATTAGCAAAGTTGAATAGAATTATCGTGGCGATACAATGGTATCGTTTATATACAACACAAATGATTAAATCGTATATATACACATATACAACTAAATACATTCATTTATTCATTTATTCATTTTCATATTCGTCCAAGTGGATTACAATTTGAAATGAAACATTTTCAAGTTAATCATATGGACAGTCAAGGGTGAAATAAAAGATAATATTTCATACACAACATACAAACAAGAAAATATACATGAATTGAAATAAATGGTAGATGCTATTTTTTATAAATACCTAGCAACCACCAAGTCAAGTAACGGAATGAGACAAGTATAAAAATAAATTCACTATAAAAAGTACATTAATATTAAAATCCAAAGATTATAGGTCTGATTGAAAGCAAAAATTTAAAATTTGAAGTCAGAAGTTAAAAGTTAAAAGTTGAAAGTTAAGAGTCAATTGGTCCATGCTTATAGTATGAAGTGTCAATTTGTGATATAAAATGGAGGTCATATGAATACTTCAGAGTGACATTATTTAGTGAGCGTGCAGCATTTATAAAACTCCTTAATACTATATAATCGAAAATATACGTTGGAAATCACTGTTAGTTTACAATAAATATCTCGTTGAACGAGTCAGATTCCATTTTTTTTTGTGTTGGTAAAAACGTGAATAAGTGCCCCGTCCGAACGATCCTACTTTTTCCTCCTTGGCCTTCATCGTGAAACAATGAAAAGTTTCACATGTAGATGGATAAATAAACCGATGATATTGATTAAAACATGAATGAACATGAAAAACATGAATCATTGTGACATAAATATGTTATGTTCATGTGCTATTGAGTGGATATTAAACTGATTATTATTATTATATTGCATATAATATGTTATTTAATATATTATATTATATATATATATATATATATATATATATATATATAATATATATATATATATATATAATATATTTTACATGTATATATATATATATATATTACATGTTATATAATATATATGGTTATATTATATTTAAATATATATAATATTAATTGCACAATTAAAGAGTCTTTTGATATTGTGATATGAATTTTTTATGTTCATTTGCTTTTAAGTGGGAATGAAACTGATTCTTCTTCTTCTTCTTATTATTATTGTTACTATTATCATCATTATACAGAAAATATGTTTGTTTTTATCATAACATCATTCTTCTCATCACCAATTTGTCCATCATCCATCGATAAAGTAGTTCCAAATCAACTACTTTATCGACTCTGATACCAACATAATTCAAAACATAAATATTCGAATCCATACAAACATCAAATACAAACATTTT
Organism: Brachyptera risi; assembly: GCA_964007535.1. Taxonomy (NCBI): domain Eukaryota; kingdom Metazoa; phylum Arthropoda; class Insecta; order Plecoptera; family Taeniopterygidae; genus Brachyptera; species Brachyptera risi. The sequence continues at coordinate 48,087,127 of OZ023331.1, read as the reverse complement.
CTTCTTCTCGAAATAAGCACACATAAAAACAACATTGTTGTTTTCTTTCCGTGGATCGTTCATTGGTCGTAACCAATGGTTACGTTACTTCCGGTTTACGCAGCGAATTATCCCGGCTCTCCGTTTTCCAGCAAGCGTATAACGCGTGCCAAATTAAGTGTGATGAGATCAAACGTTTGCGATTAACCGGTGAGGTTGTTAGGGGGGGAGGGGGGGGAGGGGGGGGAGGGGGGAGGGAAATAGGACAAGATAACCTGGCTGGCAGACTTGCATGTTTATAATGGAAATGGTGATGGCTTTTTTAAATATAGACGGGTCTTAAAAACGTTTAGGTAAATAAAGATGATAATCTTTTCCAACTTGAAAGTTAATTAGAATTCCGAAATTGAAAGTGTGTGAGTTTTTTCTCTTCGTTTTTCAGATATAAATCTCTGGCGAGAGAGCAAGAATAGGATTTATACACTGTGTCATAATATCAGAAAGTTGATTAATGTACAAATATATGACCTCTCTTTATCTGGAATAACATCAAGACAAAACTTTAATGGAGCAATTTGAAAAGTGAAAATGTGTGCCAATTCGATTTAAAAAAGATAGAACGGAATTCTGTCAGGAATGCTTCGTATGAAACACGGCACCTCCACCAAAAAGTGTCATGATCATATATTGTTTCGTATGATAGCACGGCACCTCCACCAAAAAGTGTCATGTTCATAATTATATCGTTTCGTATGATGGCACGGCACATCCACCAAAAACTGTCATGATCATATATTGTTTCGTATGATAGCACGGCACCTCCACCAAAAAGTGTCATGTTCATATTGTATTGTTTCGTATGAAACACGGCACCTCCATCAGAAAGTGTAATTCTCATAATTATATCGTTTCGTATGATGGCACGGCACCTCCACCAAAAAGTGTCATGATCATATATTGTTCCGTATGATATAGCACGGCACCTCCACCAAAAAGTGTCATGATCATATATTGTTCCGTATGATATAGCACGGCACCTCCACCAAAAAGTGTCATGTTCATAATTATATCGTTTCGTATGATGGCACGGCACATCCACCAAAAACTGTCATGATCATATATTGTTCCGTATGATA
>OZ023331.1:48066012-48081012 GCA_964007535.1 Brachyptera risi | reverse complement strand
CAATTTTTTTCAGTACGTCAAATTGAATCCTCACTAAAGCTCGTCTAACAATATCCAATCACAAAGCAGTGGAAATTCCTTGACATTCCCCACGCTCAGAAGCCATCGCTCAGCTCACTTCAACAGTTCTATCGTTTATCCTTGTCACTCTCGTGTAAAACAGTACTGTTGTTATCTTCCGTATCCATAGCAACGGAGAAAACCGACACCGTATCTCTCCCGACAAAGAGCAGGCGAGATTTGAAAGAAAGATCGGTAAAAGGTGTCGAGACAGTAAGCTGGCAGACACTATGTCTTTGTTTCAAGTCGAGATAGGAATCGTTTCGATACGGCAGACAGTCGAGTTGCGTGGCAACCACGCGGTAACTTTGCCGAACTTCATTACAAGCGACTTCATTGGCTGCTATCTCGCAACGTCTCTATTACACGCTATAGGATATATTTATCGCCACAATCGGATAAACTATTGTGTAATTGTATCCATTGAAGATAGGGGTGAGGGGCCTACACAAGTCGTAACGTTGTCAGTGCCAATAATACGTACTAGGAAAAACGCTATATATGCGTTGTTAGACGAGCGGATAGTAATAGTTTGTCGATTTTTCTGCCAAACTTTTGTCTACATTCGCCAATTGGGTGACATTCAAGTTATAAATGGGTAAAAACTGCTTCGAGTGGTACCAATTTAGCACATTTCATGTTTTTTCTTCAAAATGGCTCACCCGATCAAGCTGAGAATTTTTGGAAATGTGTATCAAGATGTTATTCAACTTCTCACAAAATTTCATTCTTTTTTTAAATAAAAATATATTTTTTTTTCCGTCGTGTTATTCTTATGAGTATTTTTCGAAATTTTCTAAAATTCATAAAAATAAAAGTTACCGCCCGATAATGCCACAAAACTATACAGATCTAAGCTAGATGAGGAACCATAGTGAAAAAAGTTTGAAGTTGATAGCTGTAGCCGTTTGACCTGTGGAGAACCGACAAAAAACATGAAAAAAGAACACCCATTTTTTTCAATATGTCAAATTGAATCCTCGCTGAAGCTCGTCTGATGAATTCAATTTTTTTTTCAAATATATAAATATTTCTATTCTTCATCTTATTCAGAACAGGATGACAGAAAAACAATACAAACAGTAATAAAGTTAATCAAATATATATATATATATATATATATATATATATATATATATATATATATATATATATATATATATATATATACGTATATGAACATTTCAAAATCAAAACGAGTGATAAAAAGAAGAAGCCCGCGTAAGAACTGAATCTTGTGTGCGAGCATCACTAGCAAAAATTAATATTCATGTTGACAAAACTAAAACAAATAATGCATGCAAAAACATATCACAATTGAGTAGTTTGGATGAATTCATAAATGTCTTTCTTGAAAGTAGATGAATTAGTATTTGAACGAAATTAGGTGAAATTTCATTAAATATATAATCATCTCCATCTTTGAAAAAACCCTGACGGAAACTATCACGTCTCAGATGAGAATCCTCCCAACAATAGTTATTCACAAACCGATACGACCTCACTGAACTCGTGTAACGACGCATGAACGACGCGTCATCAGCGCTCGATACTGATCCCGGTGAGAATGGTTGATGAAAGATGTCTCGTGGATTGAGTTGACAAGAAGACAAAAGATGTCGTCTGGGAGTTCCAGGCTTTTTGTCGTATTTCATCAGCTGTATGTCTTGATATACCAATAACATGGCAGCATGTTCTACTCGATGGAATACAAACAAAAGACATTGAAATGTTCAAGAGGAATATAATATTGTTGAATTTAATTAATTTCCTTGTGAATTGGGGTCATGTAGACATACGTACGTATATTATGTCGGTCCATTGGATTTGTTTTAAGAGGGCTTATAAGACTCGATTGTCGAGATATTTTGGTCGATTATTTTCACCGTCTCAACTCTCTTACAGTCCGTTTCTAGTTTGAGAAAAAAAAATTCAATTCGATTTCAATCCATTCCGAAAGTAAATTACATGAGTTAGAACTATGGCATTCAACTAGACAACAAGTGTTATTGATAGTCGAAGGTTGATCGTGATCAACCCAATTAGGGGAACCTAATTATAAAAACGTATTACATGATAAACATGATTAAAGAGTCTTAAAAGTCCGTTTGGGATGAACAAGTTGTATGAAGAGAGCAGTGACTAGACTTGATTGTTTCAAACTCAAGTTGTGTGTATAGCTTTCAAGTACATTCAATGAATATCTGGATAATCTGAAAACGCATATGCTGCGATCTTCTATAGTGTGATATATTTTCAAATGAATTTGTAGGTATTTCAGGAATTTGATTTTGATTTTTGTTATATTTATTTGTTATACTACATTCTTAGGGGAAACTTTCTCTTGTATTTCTCCAGATTCTTCTAGTTTCTATTCTCTTGTCCTTACACATTCATTATCTACTTTCATTCTCATACCCTTCCTCTTGTACATCTTTATGACCCCTCTTCCCCCTCCTCTTGTATCTTTATAACCCTCTTGCCGTTCTATTACACAGTCTTGCTCGTCCTATACAAGATAACAGCATACTATATTTGGTAGAAACACAGACAATGCGGCTGTCTAAAAAACGAAATCACCCCCATAAATATAGTTACAGAAAAAATGTTCAAGTCGAATAATGCGGAATATATCCACCCAAAGCGTAACATCTTCATAGTCAACATGACATATAAACGATCGTAGTGACTTTCTGGATGAACGTATTGTAGTGAAACTGCTTCACACCATTCAGAGAAGTATCTTATAAAATACTGTCATCCATAATAAACATTCACAACATGTCACGTGTTATTTGTATGTAACGGTACGCTGTGAGGTGGAAATATCGAGTGGTACTGTTACATACAACTGATCTTCACACCATTCAGAGAAGTATCTTGTAAAATACTGTCATCCATGATAAACATTCACAACATGTCACGTGTTATTTGTATGTAACGGTACGCTGTGAGGTGGAAATATCGAGTGGTACTGTTACATACAACTGATCTTCACACCATTCAGAGAAGTATCTTGTAAAATACTGTCATCCATAATAAACATTCACAATTATGTTACGTGTTATTTGTATGTAACGGTACGCTGTGAGGTGGAAATATCGAGTGTTACTGTTACATACAACTGATCTTCACACTTTTGTTATTTTATAATTCGAGTAATTAGCATTTTCAATAAATATTATCTGCATCTTGTGACGTATTTGTTAATTTTGTGTCTTGCATTATTCAAGTTTTATGACTTGAATTCAACCTGTGGAAAACTGGGGACGTCTTTAGGTCCGTTATCGCCAAGTCCAGTTAGACTTTAACTGAGAGTTGGTGTCAAACTTTAACTGCCAGTTAGCTGCTCCCTTATCGCTAATTGCTGCTCCGACAGTTTCTTTATTCACATCTTATTTTTTACTTTTCCAATTGATATTATTTTTTTTATCAAAATCAGAAATACATATTTTCCTCAGGTTGTAAAAATATCCTCCATGTTTGAGCAGAAAACAGCTGAGGAATCACGGCCAGTCTTGCATGCCCAGCAGCTTACCTCGACATCAAACCCAACTATCAATTCGAATGGTTTAACCAACCACTCAATCATAAGGTATAGAATAAATTGAGAGTAAAAAAATATGGAGTGAAATCGATACATTTTTGAGAAAATTAAACCGTGATTGAATGAATATGTTTTCAGAATTTTGATATATCATATTATATTTCAGAAGATGTATCTTCGAATTGATTATAATTGATTATACGAGTACCAAGCCCTCTTGAACACAATTCTGATTAAATTCAAACAGACTCGAATGCAATAGAAGAAAGATTCAATAGATAAGAACGAAATGAGAAGGAAATTGGAAATGATGAATGTAGATACACACGAGCTGGATATGATGATCCAGTTATGAGCTGGTCTCCGGCAGAAAGCTGAGATTCTGTCGAGTTGAGAATCACTGACAAAAGATTATTAAATGAAGAGAATATATTGCCGTTAAATATAACTAGGAAAACGCTATATACGCGTTGTTAGACGAGCGGAAAGTAATAGTATGTCGACTTCTTTGCCAAACTTTTGCCTACATTCGCCAATTGGGTGACATTTAAGTTAGAAATGGGTGAAAACTGCTTCGAGTGGTACCAATTTAGAAAATTTTATAGTTTATCTTCAAAATGGCTGACCCGATCGAGCTGAAAATTTTCAGAAATGTGTATCAAAATGTGAATCAACTTCACGCGAAATTTCATTTCTTTTGAAAATAAAAATATTTTCTTTTTTTTTCGCCGTGTTATTCTAGCGGGTATTTTCGAAATTTCTAAAATTCATAAAAATAAAAGTTGATATCCGATTATGCCACAAAACTTTACAGATCTAAGCTAGATGAGGAAACATTATGAAAAAAAGTTTGAAATTGATAGCTGTAGCCGTTTGACCTGTGGAGAACCGACAAAAAAACATTTAAAAAAAAAACATAAAAACGAACACCAATTTTTTTCAGTATGTCAAATTGAATCCTCGCTAAAGCTCGTCTAATTAAATTCCTGGATAGCCTGATAAGAACCTCGCATTTTCTGAGAACACTTGATTCAAACAACATCATATTGGATTTACTTGTCTCACGAGAGAAGATTGTCTTGCCAACCTAACAAACACAAATATCCCCGTTATAATTGTGCAGTTGTAACATATCCTGAGTAATATGTTCTTTCATGACGAGGTTCAGGATAAAAAAACACCGGCACAGTAGCTGAGTGGTTAGCTCACTTGCTTCGTGTGATCGGGAAGGTGAAGGGACATATCGGACCCGGTTCGATCCCCGCCACCGTCCATCTTTACAGGGGTTTTTCGTGGTTTCCCTCTGTAGTCTAGGCTAATGCTGGGATGGTTCCTACATTATAGGCCACGACCGCTTCCTTCCCACTATCCTTCCCACTACCCATAAAAACCTTCATCTCATCATCCCATCATCTCATTATTCATTCATCCGACGCCAATAGATCTTAGTAATCATTACAGTGCGTCGTTAAAACCCAATAAAAAAAAAAAAAAAAAAAAAAAAAGATAAAAAAACACAACTGAATCTTTCAAAAGAGAGCTAAATCCTCAAAGTTGTGATGAGATTATGTTTTTACAGAAGATTTTACGATTATCAAATCGGTAACTTTGAAACTTGATGCAAAATCATTGTTACCCGATTGAGGCTCTGTATGGAAGGTGGGATCGTTCGGACGCAGCATCCAAAGACGATCTTACCATCCCAAACTCCGGTATACAAACCCACTCTCACAACTCTACTCACAAAAATATTCCGATTTGGAGATTTGAATCATTGAAATACCACAGTCATACATTTTTTTTTCAATAACATCGAAACTTGATTCAACTTTTTTTTTTAAATTTAATTCATTTTGTTCTTCACATGGTATACGGGAAATGAAGTTATGAAAATGTAAATTCTCCAATGAGAGTAATCTTAAAATCAACATTAATAAATTATTAAAATTAATATATTAACTATTAAAATTATTAAAATAATTATCAAAATATATATTTGAACTAATAATATATATTAATTCAACGATATATTCATTTATCAATTATCAAATATTATAATTAATTATTATCAAAGTTACTAACATTAATACATTGATTATTAAAATCAACATGATCATATTTGAAGTGAAAATGGAAAGTATGAAGTATCAGATATAAGTATGAGATATGAAATCATTGTTCCTCAATTAGCTAGGCTACGGATGAAAGATGTGGGATCGTTCGAACGGGGCACCACCACAAGGGCGATCTCACCACCCCAAATATAACGGTGATATTTGTTTTTGTTATGTTGGTAGATGACATTTTTATCCCGTGATTTCAAGTATACGTACGATACCGTTTGAAATATCTCTAACAAATTTCAATCGTAATCATAATTAAAAACTATCACTCAACTGCAATTCAATAAAAGAATAATTCTCTTCTCAATTACCGAATAGAAATATATGTCTATCTAATTCAATCAGATAATTTCCACAACAGCTATCTCAAATTGTACAACGTTTTAATACTTTTAATCTCATTATCATAATGAATACATTATTCTGATCTCTTTGACAAGCTCCGACCAACCAGAAGACACGACGGTGAAACCATCCGTTGTAATTAATCCCGAAGAAGTGAAAGAAACTACTTTGTGACATACATTGTCATGACGATGTAGAAACCGACGAGAAAAAGAAACTCGCAATATATGAAATGATGATTATGAAAGAGACGAATGTTTTATGTCAGAAAACAATCACATATATTTCTCTGAGAGATGAGTTTATTAAAAACGTGATGTCGCCAAAGCGGCCGTCTCTTGGACTTGATGGGATGACAGTATTTATAGAGACAGTGAATTGTTCCAAGGAAATGGAGTAATTTAATTATATGTGCGATTGCAAAGACCTCCATTCCATTCTTATCAAGCTTTATCAGTATGTTTTTTTTTTGTAATTTGTTTGAAGCTCTGCACAGGCCACAGGGTTTGACTGATCAACATGAAACTTTTTTTTTACACGCAAAATTATTCAAAGTAGGACTGTATATTTTGTGAGATGAATCGGTCAGACCGATTTTGAGAAATTTCATCTCAAAGTTTCTAAGACCCCATGAGATTAGACATGGGCAAGAAAATTCGAAAAATGAAATGTTCTCAAATAAAATAAATTTTGTGGTATTGTGAGCACATGGATGATACACACATATATATATATATATATATATATATATATATATATATATATATATATATATATATATGTATATATATATATATATATATATATATATATATATATATATATATATATATATATATGTATATATATATATGTATAGATATAGATATATATATATATATATATATATATATATATATATATATCAATATATATATATATATATATATATATATATATATATATATATATATATATATATATATTTATATATATATATATATATATATATATATATATATATATATATATATAAATATATATACATATGTATATTCGAATATATATATATATATATATATATATATATATATATATATATATATATATATATATATATATATATTTATATATATATGTATATATATATATATATATATATATATATATATATATATATATAAATATATATATATGTATATATATATATATATATATATATATATATATATATATATATATATATATATACGCATATATATATATATATATATATATGTATATATATATATATATATGCACATATATATATATATATATATATATATATATATATATATATATATATATATATATATATATATATATATATATGTGCATGTATCTTGGGCTCTTGGGAGTAATTATGAATCCCAATCTATTATTAAAATACTCGTCGAATGATGACAAAATGTGGAGTGAGTTTGCTTCAGATGTTTGGACAGGCTTCTGAGAGACGCGTATAAATAGTCTGCAACTTCAACCTGACACAATGTCATATTCTCACCGACACGTTTTCCACATTTCACCACCCGGTTCTCTTTTCAATATCCGCCACACGTATTAATAGAACACAAGGAACCTACTCACAGTGTCACATTCTCACTGTCAACGTGACATATTAACGATCGTATTGTATTTCCGTTCGAATGTATTGCAGTGGAATTGTTCCACACCATTCAGAGAAGTATCTTATAAAATACTGGCATCCATAGTTTGTATGTATCGGTATGCGGTGAGGTGAATATTTTTGGGGGAAAATATCGAGTGTTTATATACAACTAGGCAAACGCAAAATATGCGTTGTAAGATGAGCGAGATATCTGAATAAGATATAATAGTCCTACATTTACTAATTTATCGACTCTGGTATTCTACACACTTTGTCCTTCATGCAATTGATACTTTATCTTCTCTGGTATTCTACACACCTTGACGAATATAAAGAATATTTAATGCTTGGGCAAATATCGAATCTAGGAAGCAGTGAATCTTGGCTCATTTCCATATATTTGATGTATAAAAACAGTTATTTGAATTTTTTTCTTAGAAACGGCTGGTTCGAATTTCTTACAAAATGATGGTTATGTGTATCATTCATGTTTGAACACTCAGAGAAAATTTTATTCTTTTCTGAGAGCTTTCATTTTTTCAAATTTTCTCACTCAGCCTAATCTCATGGGTTTTTTTAAAACTTTGACATGATATTTCTCAAAATCTAATCGGCCGATTCATTCCAAAAACTATACAGTTCTAAGTTGTGAAAGTTGGCCCGTACAAAAAAAGTTTCATGTTGATCAGTCAAACCCTGCAACCTGTGCAGTGCCCACAAACAAACAAACAAACAAAAAACACACAGACAAAGCCCCATAAGAGTGGGATGGAGACTTCACTACGCTCATCTAATAATCTCTCCACATGTCCACATGCATTTTTACATAATCTTTCCAAATCATATAATTAAATGTATCATTGAATACATATCATATGAATTTATTATATTCCTTGATTATACAATGGTTGATTTTTTTTTGGGGGTAGCAGAAGTAGGATGCAAGAAGATGTCACAAAGAGAAGAGAGAATGTTTGTTTCACCAACTTCTCTGGAAGGAGAGTTCCGTTCAATGATTATTCTCCGTGAGATATATACTAGGAAAACGCGGGATTTGCGTTGTCAGATGAGCTTAGAAGTATGGAAATGTTTTTTTTTTGTTTTTTTTAATAACATCGAAACTTGATACAAAATCATTGTTCCCCAATTAAGGCTATGGATGAAAGATGGGAAAATAAAAAATATTCTGTCAGCTCAATTTACATCTAGGGACCCTGGATTACTTCAAACGTTCAAAAACCTAACCTCCAACTTGTTGATATATTTCATAGTGCTGCAACCTGTCGCATATACACTTTTCAAAACTAATTGATCCAGATATTCAATAAAATGTACACTTTTATTGCATTTTCTTTGTTATTTCTCGTCCGATTGTTACACAAATCTCTGAGAAGGTGTATGATAGTATTGTTCATATTTGGTGAAAATTTGAGAGGTTTTGAAAAATTCTTGTTCCTCAAGTATTTTTTATCCGGGTTATACTTATGGGGATTTTTCAAATTTTACGATTTTTTCATCCAAATAATATAATATATAATATAATATAATAAAAATAATATGATAATACATATCTAGGATGCACACATAATACAGTAATGTACGAACAAGACCGCTTGTATGAGGGTACGCTTCTTTATAATAATTTACCTGACAAATTGAAAATGCAGAAGAATATGAAGGTTTTCAAACAACAACTGAAATATTTTATTATTACCGACTCATTATATAGCATGAAAGATTGTAATGTATAATGACTGAGTTTTACTTTATATAACAGTGTTTGTTAATTTTATCTCATGTTTTAGATCTTTTGTTTTGTTTGTATGTACTACAATTCAGATTATTCATGTATATTTTTCTATACATTGTATAAAACAAACTGTAATTATGTAAATTGACTTGCCATATATTTTTAATTTTTTTTAAATGAAAAATCCTGTGGATTAATGAAGAAATCTAATCAAATCTAATATAATGTAATCTAATCTAATCTAATCTAATCTAATATACTTCATATAGTAACCCTAGAACATGAATGAATGAATGAATCATATGGGCTCTGACTTTTTAGTCTTGCTTTTATTTCGTTTATTCAAGACACAAAGATCCTGACCCAACAACCCTACCATCGCTTTCCTTTGATTACAATATCATATTCTGTACATACATAGAGATGATCCATTACATTATTCATGACACAAATTCAATTATGAAACATCTATCCTAGCTTAGTTGCCATGGTTACCCGCTCTAACACCTCGCGTCTCCAAAGTCCCCACAACTAGTTTTACAAACCAGCTTTGTGTCGAGACAGTTACGCGTCAACGACGATGTGCAACCCGTTGTCTCGTCAATGTTGGTTAAATATAACTGTTTCGATTTCACCGCCTGTTCTAATAATAAACCTGTGTGCTGAGTAAGATAACTGATGACGTAACCATGGTAACGGAGGATAGTAATCATTTGCATGGAGAGGGTGATGTTGTGTTTGGCGCGTAATTTCAAAGGCAATTAGTTGAGAAATGCGGGGTTGTCGGCTGTCTAGGGGTTATAGAGTTGCGTGAGAAGCTTGAGGAAATGCTATCCTCAATGATAGGAGATATACCAAATTGTATTAAAGATTCTTCGAAAAATGTCGGCATAGTTAGCTTAAACATTAGCTCAAAACAATTGTTTCATTCTCCAAATATCGACATTATTTCTTCAAACATTTCACGCTAGAATATTTTTCTATTTCCAAACGAAAACACATATCTGAAAACATCGCATGTTGAACTTACACATTCATTTCCATTCATGTTATTCTCTGGAACTAGAACTGAATCGACCCGGAATCAATGAATAATCTTTACACATCTTCTTTCTTCGTCTAGCTTCTCGCGTGTTCTTCTTCTGTTTTCACTGTTGTCTGATATATCTGCTCATCCGAGCATGAAGCCCGCCGACATGCCCAGACCACTAACCACCGGAATAACCAACTGGGGAATAGATCTAACTGCTGGTTGAATGTTTCTATATCACCACGATTGCCATGAACAATTCGATAGGATACGACTAACATGGACATTGAATGAATATATATATATATATATGAATATATATATGTATATATATATATATATATATATATATATATATATATATATATATATATATATATATATGATATATATATATATATATATATATATATATATATATATATATATATATATATATATCTTTGTTTTTATATATATATATTCATTTATGAATATATTTATATATTTATATTCATTTATATATATTTTCATATATATATTTAAATATATGAATATATATATATATTTATATATATGAATATATATATATATATATATATATATATATATATATATATATATATATATATATATATATTTATATATATGAATATATATATATTTATATTTAATTGTGTGATGGTCGATGATATTCAAAATTCAAATGGTATATACCAAAATTCTGATATGAAGGAAACAAATATATCCAATACTTCCAAGATGGTATAATGGAACCATTCGTGACTTCTGTCGCATAATTGCTGAGAACATTTTTTTTTTTTAATAACAACAAAACTAAGTTCACCCAATAATATACAACTATACAATTATGCATACATATATTTATATATAGATAAATGGATGTATGAATTCGAAAGCACATTTTCAATATTTCAGAATCTATTGATGGAATTATAGTTGTAGGTCTTGTTGCCTAATCGGTTCCAATAAATCAATATCAATATTTTCTTCAAATATAATTAAAATCGGTTCCAATAGATCAATATCAATATTTTCTTCAAATATAATTATGTCTGGTTTCAACCAATCTATCAATCTTCAATAACCATAATCCAATTTTCATCACAGACCCACAGTTCAACCTAATTGACTTCCCTCGATATTCCCATTCGAATCACGCGTCTAGTCCGACCGATCGGTAAAACAGTTCCACACCTTCTCCAGCCCAGCTACTATACCGACCCGGTTGAAACTTTCATTAACGTCCTGCCTACATTATTAGATTCTCAGTTACAAAGCACTGTCATGCTGCACATACTGCGGTTCAACGACGCTGTTTTATCGCAACGGCGACACATATTCGAGTTTAACGACGCGCTCATTAATGTAGAGCCTGGTGGAGGGGGAGGAGGGGGGAGGGAGGGGGGGACTATTAGTGCTCGGTTGGGATGGTGATCTGGTAATGATGGTTATATGTAAACCCGGAGCAAGGATGTGTATATATGATACAGTCGATAAATGCAGCCTGTGCTATCATATGAAACGCGGTCGATAAAAGAAGATGCCGCAGATGCTGGAGGGGTTTAATGGCTCGAAATGATTCAATGAAAAATCTATTTTTGGTAATTAATTCTGGTGGATTAAAGTTACCCTGGGTTTAGTACATAAGAGCGACACCTCATTTTAATGACTTTAGATGGACGTGTACAGGCGAGCACACAAGTCTGAAGAAGAAAGCTTGTGAGGTCCAATCTTTCATGTTGACGTTGTTGTTGTTGTTGTTGTTGTTGTCGCTGTCGTTGTCGTTGTCGTTGTCGTTGTCGTTGTCGTTGTCGTTGTCGTTGTCGTTGTCGTTGTCGTTGTCGTTGTCGTCGTTGTTGTTGTTGTTGTTGTTGTTGTTGTTGTTGTTGTTGTTGTTGTTGTTGTCGTCGTTGTTGTTGTTGCGAGCAGCCTGGAATGACCTCAATAATCCGATTCAACTTATTCAATCAACCAAACTTCATCAAACAAATATTCTAAACTAAAATGAAAAGTGAAATAGTTCCAAATCATTATTTGTTGTAGTTTTGTCAACATAAATATTAACTATTAAATATTAAATTATATATTAAATTATATAAATATTGAATATAAACAATTGGCCATTATTATTATTATTATATCTCTTTTCTCTCTCTCTCTCTCTCTCCCTCTCTCTCCCTCTCTCTCTCTCTCTCTCTCCTCTCTCTCTCTCTCTCTCTCTCTCTCTCTCTCTCTCTCTCTCTCTCTCCCTCTCTCTCTCTCTCTCTCTCTCTCTCTCTCTCTCTCTCTCTCTCTCTTTCTCTCTCTCCCTCTCTCTCTCTTTCTCTCTCTCTCCATCTCTCTCTCTCTCGCACGCGTCAGAAAGCTCCCACTCTTGATTTATTGGAACGGTCTCCCATGTTAGTCTACAACGGAGCGATTTGTCAATACACTAATTCGATATAAAACTGGTGTTCTATAATGCCCGACTGTATTTACCGACCGAAACGGGACCGAAAGTAATTACACAGAGTGTATTCCAGTCTGTGAATAACATCAATACCGACCGTTTGTCGATAATCGGATAGCGTATCGCGCTCCATTTAGCACAGTCGTGGAGGAACGTTTTAAAATGATCATGTTACACTGTGTTTGAGATGGCTGTGTCGAGCTGGGTGTTTAGGTCATTCAAGGATTGGATCCACGATATGAAGTCTATTAGTTGATATAAGCCTGATCCACAATTGAAATAAGGAATAGTGATTATGAAGTAGCAGTAGTGTTATAGTGTATAGTGACATAGGTGGGCCACAATAGACCCTTATTTCAATGGTTCACCGCCAACCTGAATCATTATTTTGCCTCGAACGGTTCGAATTTCAGTGGCAGTGGCAACAACCAAGGCCTTCTAATCTATTTTTTTTATACACTAGGAAAGCGCTATATACGCGTTGTTAGACGAACGGAAAGTAATAGAATATCGACTTCATTGCCAAACTTTTGCGTAAATTCGCCAATTGGGTGACATTTTAGTTATAAATGGGTAAAAACGGCTTCGAGTGGTAACAATTCAGTACATTTCATGTTTTTTCTTCAAAATGGCTGACCCGATCAAGCTGAGAATCTCCAGAAATGTGTATCAAGATGTTATTCAACTTCACACAAAATTTCAATTTTTTGGAAAAGAAAAAACACAAAACTATACAGATCAAAGTTAGATAAGGAACCATGATGAAAAAAAGTTTGAAATTGATAGGTGTAGCCGTTTGACCTGTGGAGAACCGACAAAAAAAAAAAAAAACGAACACTAATTTTTCTCAGCATGTCAAAGTGAATCCTCGCTAAAGCTCGTCTAAAAATCATTGTTCCCCGAATAAGACTATGGTTGAAAGATGGGATCGTTCGAACGGGGCACCACAAGGGCGATCTCACCACACTATGTGAGGGTGATTTCAGTTTCAATTTAAAATTAAAATGAGTAATTATAATATAACTAATTGTGAATAGTGAAAAGGTAATGTGTTCAGACGTGAAGCGTCAATCCAACAGTTTGTTATGCGGAAAATGCCCGTTTTGCTTCAGATCTTGCTTGGGTGAAGTACTAATTGGCCACGACCTTTAATTAGTAGAGTGATAGGCCTAATTATAACATTATAGACCTATCACTCATTTTTTTCTCCGTCCATTTTGTATAATGATAAACTGTACATCTGCTGTTAATGGAAAGAAGTGATCATTGCCCAAGAGACTTGGTTCAAAAAGTGGAAGATATCAACATTCGTGTGTTTTGTGTCCGGATACATATCACAGAAACAGTTATGTGTTCCGGACGTTTGGAAACTGAAAGACTGTTATCTAATTAAAATGGGGTGGTAAGATCGCCCTTGTGGTGCCCCTTCCAAACGATCCTACTTTCTTGCATAGCCTCAATTGGGGAACAATGATTTTGTTTAGGCTTCAATGCTATTAAATAAAAAGATCTTATCGTCCTTTGATACTATTCTCTGTCATCCATTTCTCTGACATTCACTTTCTACTTCTTCAACCGCGAGAGAAACGCTTCGTAACGGAGATCTATTTCGAGGATAAACTATACCACGCCATTGAATTGATTCAAATAATTGTATATTTGGTATTGTTAATCCTTGTGTTTATTATCGGCTACTTCTGCCTGCTACTCTATTCAACTTCTGATCGGTTATGTTGGACTGGTTTTATGCTGTATTTATTCTGGATCTCGTGGTTGATGACAAACCAACACCAACCAATCTCTCATTTACATCTCCTGTTGGAATATTGAATAATTGTAGATAATTTAGCGGACTGTTATATCGACAATTGTGGATAATTTAGCCGACTGTTATATCGACAATTGTGGATAATGTAGTCGACTGTTATATCAACAATTGTAGATAATTTAGCCGACTGTTATATCAACAATTGTAGATAATTTAGCCGACTGTTATATCTACAATTGTAGATAATGTAGCCGACTGTTATATCAACAATTGTAGATAATGTAGTTGACTGTTA